>APFE030768671.1:1352-23529 GCA_000404065.3 Pinus taeda | reverse complement strand
TATTAGTATTATCGTTAATGTTAATATTACCATTAACATTGATATTAATGTGTGCTTCTTACTCTAAAATATGTGTTACAATTTAAATAGCCATGCCCATTAAGACATGTGTCTTACAATGGAGTTGAACTTTTGAGGCCATAGTTATACCACACCCAAAAAATTATTTAGGTTTAAATTTTAGTGTTAATACAATACGAGATAGTTTTTATATTTATGTCATTTAATAAAACCTTGTATATATAACCATGTGTATATGACCTTTTATATATATTGTGTGCTTTTGCAGCCATGTTCTAACTCACCCTAAAATGGTTACTATGTACATATATTGTAGACATATTCTAAAATGATTGTTCGAGCTTTGGAGGCATAAATGAAACGCATAACTTTTCATTTGATGACATGTTTTGAATTAACAATTTTTAACTTTTAAATATAAACTTAAAGGTTTTAAAATGATATAATATGACAATTAGTATATATTATACATATGTATCTATTTTATAACAATCTTTATATATTATACATATGAAATGATTTTATAAGAATATGGAAATGAAGGTTTTAATTTTTTTAGTGTAATATGAGATTATAAAATAATGTAAATTATGGTAAACCATAATGGTATTGTATTTAGTAAAAGGTCTACTATATTAGAATATTTTAATTTAATATTCTTTTATGTTTTCAAAGTTTTAATATGTAAGTGGGTAGGTTTTATAAAAAAATTAGGTTTGTTTTTAATATAATATAATATGTTTTATTATCAAATTTAGATTGTTTGATTATGTTTAAGTTTTTATTTATTTTATTGACTAGGTTTGGTTTTTCATGAATATTTTAATTTTAATATTAATATTAATGGTCAATCATTATTAAACCATGTTCAACCATGGCCAAACTATGTCTAAATATGTTTGACAACTAACACTCGTCAACTTTGGTCAAATGTAATTGCATATTATTATTCACTAATGTTAGTTTTTGAACACAATAAACCACATTAGATAAATGTAGTAAAACCTTGTTAGACAATTTTTAAATAATTGACCATGATTAAATTTGGTCAACCCTATGTTGACCATATTTAACAATATTCAACTTGGTGGCATAGTCAAACATAGTCAATCTTTCAAAAGTCAAGATAAACAACCATAGTCAACCATGTTCAACTGGAGTCAAACAATCATTAACCATAGTAAAAAAATAGTTGGTGATGTTTAACAATAATTACACATTATCAACCATAGTATAACCATGGTGATCAATGTGATTTACTATGATTGACCATAGTTATGTATGGTTACGATAGTCAATGATTGCTAACCATAGTCTACTATATTTAGCATGTTTGATGATCCAGTTGGATATTGGTGGCCACCCACCTATTCCACTTGGACCCCAGCATTGTCTCTTTCAGTTTTTTGGGTTCCTTAATTGTAGCACAATTTACTATTTTTGATAGGCTTTCGGGTCTTGAACTTCTAGAGCCATTTTTAGGCCCTAAAAGATGTTTTTATGGAAAGCGGAGAGGCCATTATATCCCAAAACTTAGCCAACTTTCTTTTGTCCTCATATTCGACATATTTGAAATTAGCTATTATGATAGCCAAACGAAGATCATATGCCAAAGTTACACCCCCTCGAGGTTGATGTACCATTTTACCCGAATGGGGCCCATAGTTTTGTTACTTCATGTCCTAGGGTTAGGTTTTTGGATGTCTAGGGTTTTCCATTGTTTCTCAATAATAAATGTGTCTTTGAGCCTCATTGTAACATAGCTAAGAGGCATGTAGTCTCCACATCTCTTCTTAGAGATAAGCTACCATTGTCCAAGCTAGTTTATTTCCATTTTGTATGTAAGCATATTTCAATTCTTTGATATTAATGATATGAAGTTTTATTTCTTCTTCAACTCTATGTTTGTGTCTATATTTTTATTTTGTTGCATTCCTGCATAAGTCTGGATCGTCATAACATACACTAGGAGTAAAAACACTCCTCCCTAGGACCATTACAAGCATGTCATAGTCTAAGATGTTGACTGGTTGTATTGAGGGATTCTTTCTTCGAGAGTGTAATACTTGGAGTTTGTTTTGAATTAGGACGTGTTGAGGAGAATTAAAGTTTGGATCCTCTTTTAGAGATGAGAGAACCATGTCACGAGGAGTTCCTGAAATGTGGATCCTAACCTTAAAGACCATGCAACCTTGGAGGTGGCTTCCAACCACCACATGGCATTTCTACATATTCACTAGACTATCGTGATGTGGATATAACATAATAAATTATATTAGGTTGTTGCACACTTGATCCATTTCTATTATTTTCCTAACTGAGCTATCTTATAAAACTAGGAGAGTGTCCTCACTCTCACATCTTAGTCACAAGATCATCCATATCTTCTTGATGTAGTCATACTATAGCCCTTTTTTTGTAACACAAGGGTTAAAGCTTGAGTTGATTATTGCGAACTAGGGTTTGTGTGAGATAAAATAAAGATATAAAACCATAGAAAATAACTGGAGCACTTAATGGTAATGGAGCTCACATCATGGAAGTTTAGATAAATCTCGTTTAGGATTTAGGGTTCACGGTTTATAAAACGTTATGAAGAGCATTCAATAAAACACCTAAAAAAGGTTACAAAACAATTTTTAAAATGTTACTAGATGATTAGGGTTTAGGGTTTAGGTTTTATAACACCTTAGTAAATTCTTTTAATAAACACCAAAATAAAAGTTACAAAATTGTTTTTAATAGATCATAAAATGCTTAGGTTTCAAGGTTTGGGTTTGGGGTTTAGGGTTTAGTGATTAGGGTTCAGGGTTTAGGGTTATAAAACTTTATTAAATGCGTTTAATAAACAATTAAAAAAGCTAAAAAAAATGTATTTTTAATTGTTATAAAATTCTTAGTGTTTAAGGATAGGGTTTATAGTTTAGTGTTTGGGATTTATGACACTTTTATAAATTCTTTTAGTATGAACAAAAAAAAAGTTACTAAATGCTTGTTAAAATGTTATAAAATGCTTAGGCTTTAGGCTTTGAGATTTGAAATTCTATAAAATGCTCATGGTTTAGGGTTTAGGGTTTATAACAATTTAGTAAATGCTTTTAATAAACACTTAAAAAAAGTAAGAAAACTCTTGTTAAAAATGTTATAATATACTTAGGGTTTAGAGTTTAGGCTTTAGGGTTTAGCGTTTTGGGTTTAAAATGTTATAATATATCTACGGTTTAGGATTTAGGGTTTATAACATTATAGTAAATTATTTTAATAAGCACCTCAAAAAATGTTACAAAAATCTTCTTAAAATGTCATTGAATACTTAGGGTTTAGGTTTGGGGTTTGGGGTTTATGGTTTAGCATTTACGTTTTGGGGTTGATTTTTTTGCGTTTAGGGTTTAGGGTATTGTGTTTATGGTTTAGGGTTTATAATACTTTAGTAAATTCTTTTAATGAACACTTAAATAAAAGCTACAAAATTATTCTTAAAGTGTTATAAAATTATTAGGGTTTATGGTTTAGGGTTTAGGTCTTGGATTTTAGGGTTTTGGTTTTGGGGTTTAGGTTTTAGGGTGTATGGTTTAAGGTTTATAACAATTTAATAAATTCTTTTAATAAACACATAAATAAAAGTTACAAAATGCTCTTAAAGATGTTATAAAATTCTTAGGGTTTAGGGTTTAGTTTATAGGGTCTATTGTTTAGGGTTTAGGGTTTATAAAACTTTATTAAGCACATTTAATAAACTCTTAAAAATCATTACAAAACAATTTTTAAAAATGTTAGTAGATAGGAGGTTTACTGTCTATGGATTCAGGTTAGGGTTTGGGTTTAGGTTTTATATGGCCAGTAGTAATTATTTTAATAAACACTTAAACAAATGTTACAAAATTATTTTTAATAGATCATAAAATGCTTATGTTTTAGGGTTTTGGGTTTGGGGTTTAGGGTTTGGAGTAAATGTTTAAAAACTCTTGTTAAAATTTTACAAAATGCTGAGGGTTTGGGGTTTAGGGTTATAACACTTTATTTAAATTATTTTAATAAACACTTAAAAAAGTTAGAAAAAATGTATTTTAAAATGTTATAAATTCCTTAGTTTTTTAAGGATGGGTTTATGGTTTAGGTTTTGGATTTATAACACTTTCATAAATTCTTTTAATCAAAACATAAAAAAAAGTTATGAAACGCTTGTTAAAATGTTATAAAATGGTTAGGCTTTAGGGTTTAGGATTTAAAATTCTATAAAATGCTCATGGTTTAGGGTGTATATTTTATAAAACTTTAGTAAATGCTTTTAATAAATAGTTTAAAAAAGTTACAAAGCGCTTATTAAAATGTTATAAAATGTTTAGGGTTTAGGGTTTTAAAATGTTACAAAAAGCTTTCTAAATTGTAATAAAATTCTTACGGTTCAGGGTTTTAAATTGTTACAAAACACTTTCTAAAATGTAATAGAATTCTTAGGGTTTAGGGTTTATAACAATTTAGTAAATACTTTAAATAAGCAGTTAGAAAAAAGTTACAAATGCTTGTTAGAATGTTATAAGATTCTTATGGTTTTGGGTTTTGGGTTTAAAATGTTATAAAGTTCTTTTAGTTTAGGGTTTATGATTTTTTGGCATTTTTGGGGTTTAGGTTCTCTAGGGTTTAGGGTTTTTAGGGTTTATGGTTTTTTAGGGATTTTACGGTTTAGGGTTTTTTAGGGTTTATGGTTTGGGGTTTAAGGTTAAGGGTTTAGGGATTAGGGGTTTAGGGCTTATAACACTTTAGTAAGTGGTTTTATTAAACACTTAAATAAAAGTTAGAAAACACTTTTAAAAATGTTATAAAATCCTTAGGTTTTAGGGTTTGAGGTTTAGGGTTTAGGTTTTGGAGTTCAGGGTTTAGAGTTTATAAGACCTTAGGAAATGCTTTCAAGCTTTACATTTTAGGTTTTAGGGTTTATGAGACCTTAGTAAATGATTTTAGGGTTTGGGGTTTGGGGTTTAGGTTGTAGGTTTTATAACACCTTAGTAACTTCTTTTAATAAACACTTAAATAAAAGTTAGAGAATGCTTTCTAAAATGTTATAAAATTCTTAGCGTTTAGGGTTTACCGTTTCGGTTTTACGGTTTGGGATTTAGGGTTTCAGGTTTAGGGTTTAGGGTTTATGGTTTAGGGTCTATGGTTTAGGATTTATAACACTAAAGTCACAAAACTCTTTCTAAAATATTAAAATAAAATTAGTGTTTAGGGTTTAGGTTTAGCGTTTATTGTTTAGCATTTAGGTTTTAGGATTTATAACACTTTAGTAAATTCTTTTAATAAACACCTAAATAAAGTTTAAAATGATTTCTAAAATGTTATAAAATGATTAGGGTTTAGCTTTTAGGGTTTAGGGTTTAGGGTTTATACAACTTTATTAAGTGCTTTTAGTAAACACTTAGAAAAGGTTACAAAACAATTTTTAAAATGTTATTAAATAATTAGGGTTTACGGTTTACAGTTTATGGTTTAGGTTTTATAACACCTTAGTAAATTATTTTAAAGAACACTTAAATAAAAGTTACAAAATTATTTTTAATAGATCATAAAATTATTACGTTTTAGGGTTTGGGGTTTGGGTTCAGGGTTTAGTGTTTAGGGTTTAGGATTTAGGGTTTATAACACTTTTGTAAATTATTTTAATAAACACTTCAGTAAAAGTTACAAAGCACTTGTTAAAATGTTATAAAATTCGAAGGGTTTAGGGTTTAGGGTTATAACACTTTATTAAATGCTTTTAATAAACACTTAAAAAGTTACAAAAATGTATTTTAAAATGTTATAAAATTCTTAGTGTTTAGGGATAGGATTTATGGTTTAAAGTTTGGGATTTATAATACTTTAATAAATTCTTTTAATAAGAACATAAAAAAGTTACAAAACACTTGTTATAATGTTATAAAATGCTTAGGCTTTAGGGTTTCAGATTTAAAATTCTATAAAATCCTTGTGGTTTATGGTTTGGGGTTTATACCACTTTAGTAAATTCTTTTAATAAACACTTAAAAAAAGTAAGAAAAATCTCGTTAAAATGTTATAATATACTTAGGGTTCAGAGTTTAGGATTTAGGGTTTAAGGTTTAGGGTTTAAAATGTTATAAAATGCTTATAGTTTAGGATTCAGGGTTTATAACATTTTAGTAAATGATTTTAATAAACACTTTAAAAAAAGTCACATAAATCTTGTTAAAATGTTATTGAATTCTTAGGGTACTTAGGGTTCAGAGTTTAGGATTTAGGGTTTAGGGTTTAGGGTTTAAAATGTTATAAAATGCTTATAGTTTAGGATTTAGGGTTTATAACATTTTAGTAAATGCTTTTAATAAACACTTTAAAAAAAGTTACAAAAATCTTGTTAAAATGTTATTGAATTCTTAGGGTTTGGTTTGGGGTTTGGGGTTTATGGTTCACGGTTTACTTTTTGGTGTTTAGGGTTTGTTTTTGTGTTTAGGGTTTAAGGTATTGTGTTTATGGTTTGAGGTTGATAACATTTTATAAAATTATTTTAATAAACACAAATTAAAAGTTATAAAATTTCTTCTTTATACTGTTATAAAATTCTTAGGGTTTATGGTTTACGGTTTAGGGCTTAGGGTTTGGGGTTTTGGTTTTGGGGTTTAGGGCTCTGTGTTTAGGGTTTTGGTTTTAAAAAATTTTATAAAAATGCTTAGGGTTTATGGTTTATTATTTATGTTTTACAGTTTAGGGTTTGGAGTTTAGGGTTTAGGGTTTAGGGTTTGTGGTTTATGTTTTATAAAACCTTGGTAAATTATTTTAATAAAAACTTAAATAAAAGTTACAAAATTATTTTTAATAGATCATAAAATGGTTATGTTTTAGGGTTTGGGGTTCAGGGTCTAGGGTTTAGTGTTTAGGGTTTAGGGTTTAGGGTTTATATAGTAACTTATTTTAATAAAAACTTAAATAAAAAATACAAAACTCTTGTTAAAATGTTACAAAATTCTTAGGCTTTATGGTTTAGGGTTATAACACTTTACTAAATTCTTTTAATAAACACTTAAAAAAGTTACAAAAATGTATTTTAAAATGTTATAAAATTCTTAGTGTTTATGGATAGGGTTTAGGGTTTTGGGTTTTGGATTTATAACACTGTAATAAATTCTTTTAATAAGAACATAAAGAAAACTTACAAAACACTTGTTAAAATGTTATAAAATGCTTAGGGTTTAGGGTTTAGGATTTAAAATTCTATAAAATTCTCATGATTTAGGGTTTAGGGTCTATAACACTTTAGTAAATGCTCTTAATAAACACTTAAAAAAAGTAAGAAAATGCTTGTTAAATTGTTATAAAATACGAAGAGGGTAGGTTTCTTCTGCACTTTGTTTTTTTGTGGAGGGTTAGGCTTTCCTATAAATATAGACATAAGTGTGTATGGTTGTATGTGTGTTGTTATATTCCACCTGTATTTCTTGTTGTTATGAAACCAAGATTCAAATGATAAGGGAAGAGTCACTAGTCTAAGGTATAGAGCTACTAATATATAAGATAGAAACCTCTACTATATGGCCAGTATTCATTCCTTGCAGAGAGTGTGTGTGTCTGGATGTGGGTAGGAATGGTGGTTTATAGAAGAAAACATGATCACACCTCGCCCTTATTGGGTCGAGTGAGGAAGGATGTCGACCCTTACTTATAGGAGGGGGATAACCGCACAAAATAGGCATATTTCTTCTCCCTTTGAACGTTTAGTTTGTCCAGACCAGGTTCATGCTTACAACCTTCGTAATTAGTTTTCCTTCAAGGGACTAGACTTACTTTAGCTACTTTCAAACTTACTGTTAGTGTCATCAAACACAGGTGCTGTATCTATGCCTGTACAAGAAGCTCTGTGTGAATCCCTTCCATCCAATCAATATAATTATGTAAGGGAAAGTAAGGTGCATGCGCGTTTAGAGTTTAGGCTTTAGTGTTTAGGGTTTTGGGTTTGCAATGTTATAAAATGCTTAGGGTTTAGGATTTAGGGTTTATAACATTTTACTAAATGCTTTTAATAAACACTTCAAAAAATTTACAGAATTCTTGTTAAAATGTCATTGAATGCTTAGCCCTACACCCTAAACCCTAAACCCTAAACCCCAAACCCTAAATCATAAACCCTAAACACCAAATCCTAAACACTGAACCCTAAGCATTTTATAACATTTTAAAATTTGTGTTGTATCTTTTATTGAAGTGTATATTAAAACAATTACTAAGGTGTTATAAACCTGAAACCATGAACCCTAAACCCTAAACCTCAAATCCTAAACCCTAAATTCTAAACCGTAGACCTTAAACCCTAAACCCTAAGCATTTTATAACAATTTTAAAAATGTTTTGTAACTTTCAGTTAAGTGTTTTCTAAAAACATTTACTAAAGAGGTATAAACCCTAAACCCTAAACTTTAAACCATAAACTCCTAACCCTAAACCCTAAATTGTAAACCCTAAACCCAAATTATTTCATAACATTTAAAAAAGTTTTTTGTAACTTTTATTTAAATGTTTATTAAAATCACTCACTAAAGTGTTATAACCCCTAAACCCTAAATTTTAAACCCTAAACCCTAGACTTAAAACCCTAAGCCCTCAACATTTTATAGCATTTTAAAAGCAGTTTTGTAAGTTTTATCTAAGTGTTTATTAAAAAAATTTACTAAAGTGTTATAAACCATAAATCCTAAACCTTGAACCCTAAACCTTAAAGACTATACCCTAATCATTTTATAACATGTTAAAAGTGTTTTGTAACTTTTATATAAGTGTTAATTAAAAGAATTTACTAAAGTATTATAAACTTAAAACCTACACCTTAAACCCTAAATTGTAAACCACAAAAACCTAAGCCCTAAACACTAAGCAATTTATAAAACTTAAAAACTCTACCCTAAACCCTCAACCCCAAACCCTAAACCTTACACCCTAAATCCCAAACCCTAAACCATAAACCCTAGAGCATGAATGCTAAGAATTTTATAACATTTTCGAAAGTATTTTGTAAATTTTACTTAAGTGTTTATTAAAACCTTTTACGAAAGTGTTAAAAACCCTAAATTCAAAACCTAATAAAAGCCTTTTCTCGTAATATTACTAACTAGACTGCAACACCACTCCCAGTCCACAGGAAGAATAAATTGCCTCTGATAATCTCTACATCATATGAGGCTTCTTCTTGAGATTTGGGTCTATGCCAATCCATATCCATTACTAAGATGTGGCTTCCTATTGACAATTTGGTTTGTGCCAATCCATATCCATTGCTAACTGGACTGCGAGTCTTCACCGAATGTTGCCACATTACAGTGGGATTGTAAGGTAGGTGAAGAATGACTTCCCAAAAAGAGCCTTTTCTCCTAATATATCATATCCCTCTCTTTCGCAAAAAATTCCACATCTCAGTAACAAAGCAATCAAATGATTTGTTCCATTTGTAGGTCCTCTGCTTTATTTTTTTTCAAAATATGGTATCGTCCATAAACTTTTAAATCTTCATATTCATGCTTCAAATTCTATGTATCACTAAAAACTCCCACTACGTCGAAAATATGCAAAAGTAATTTATTTGTGTAAACATTCTCAACATTCTCTCATATCATTTATGATGCAAAATTCAATTTTATCAACTATACAAGGCAATATCCTATGCAATATCTAGAGTCTTAAGGCTCTGCTCCTGCATTCTCTTAAAGAATGTTATCAATGTGTTCCATGCCAATCCTCCTTGGCCATACCCTCTATTTTGTTGTTAACCTAATGTTATTTCCAGCCAATCTTCTTTGGCCATAACCCACCAATCCTTTTTGGCCATATCCTATTAAATCTTAAATTTAATGAGTGGGATAATGAAATTCCAAATGAAAAGCCCAAAAAAAATTTACTATATTGAAAAAAAAGTTTTCAAATATTATAAATAATTTTTATTTAAAGTTATCTAATGTTATAAAGGTTTTAATATTTTTTGAAAATAAAGGTAGTTGAATTTACAAGCTATTTTATTTTTTATGTTAACACCTTATGAAAAGATTTCATTCCTCTGTAGAATGGTTTAATTATATATATATATATATATATATATATATATATATATATATATATATAATATATATATATATATATATATATATATTATATATATATTATATATATATTCTTTTTTACGAAGTCAAAATGTTGAAGAGGACATCACAACATCTCTACCATGGAAGAGGAATTCAATAATTATGGAGAAACCCTATAGGTCCATGGAAAAATTACACATGAAGAAAGGGGTGTGGATTTTATGACTAGAGTGGGCCATTGTTTTGATGAAAAGTGAATGGGCTATGGAAAATGTTAGGCTCTGGTATCCTTGTCAAAATGCAAAATAATTTATTAAATGATAACCTTGATATTTTTATTCACATGATGTATATTTTTTAAGTACAAAGATAGTTGTCATGATAAATCCTTTGAACACATGCAATTAATCATCAAATATGTTTTTTCAAATGATATTTTGGTTTCTTACTATCACAACCACATGTGAAGGAGGAGGATTTGGTGGATTATGCATTGGAGGAAGGGGATTTCAACAAATTTGGGCCAACACAAGGAATTTATCGATTCACATTTGGATGTTAGATTGAGAAGTCACCATGCCTCAGATTTCGAGCCTACTAGGTCTTTAGAAATCAAAGTTAATAATTTGATACAGTAATCTTCTAGTGATTCAGAGACCCTAACCCCTGCCCCAATTGTGCACAGTTTAGGTCCTCTAGTTTCGGCCAACCCAGGGCTTGAGGCCATTTATGAGGGGATGAAAAAAAATTATCGGGGTTGTCTAATTTTGAGTTTGGTTTCCGGTTCATCCTAGATAGCAAATAAATACATGTAACATATTATGACTTTCTTAGCGTTTTTAGAAGTTACGAATTTCTCCAGTTTATTTTTTTCTTATCCTTCATCTCAAGTGTCATTAGGATTTCCCTCCTTAAATGAACTGGTGAAGGAGAGCCTTGTCCCGACAGTGAAGCAAGATCAATTAGATGTTGAGAATATATTAATCCATTTGCAGTGATAAAATTTATAGACATAATGGTATTTAGAATTTTAACACTGTAAATGGATTCAAAGACCCCTTTGTTTCTAGAATTTAACACTGTAGAATATAGATTTAGAGACCCCAGTACTGAAATGAAACACTTCAGTATCAAAATTTCAATTTTCCATTTCTAAAGTGACACAATTAAAAATTACTAACATAAATCACTAATTCATATACTTGGTGTACTTATTATTTGGTCATATTTTTATTCTTGGACTACAGTAGTCATTTACATTAATCCTTATTAATTTTGCCACTTCTAATCTTGTCATATATTTTATACATAAACTAAATTAGTATTTTAAGTTAGTCATTTTTAGTTTAGTCACATAAAGTTTATCAAATTTAGTAGTAATTCACTTGAAATAATTGCGGTGACTAAAATTTTTAGTCACCTAGTCACAAAATTCACCATTTTCTACTAGTGATAGGAAATAACTTTGGTAAGATCCAAGTTGGTTACTACACAAGAAATGATAACAAGGATTGCTCGGGTAGTTGACAAGTTGGGCATGATAGAGATATCTCGCAATGAGATGCATTTTTTTAGAAAGGAACTAGAGTCTCTGAAACAATAATTTTTTATGAAAATAGGATATTGACATAATAGAAAAGTGTGCCAATCAGATGCCGGAAAATAAAGTATGGGTCTATTGTAAATTCAATACTCTTGAGAAATTGTTGTCTATTTTTTCTGCATCTAAAGATTACTGGAAATCTTTGGAATCAAGGGAAAATTAAAGAACAAAAAAAAATGGTCCTCTTGTGAGGGAAAATATGGAGGAAATGTTTGTTCTACAAGCTGATAAGAAGGCACTAGAAACTACATTAAAGACTATGGAAATTGAGGCAATAACACAAGTTGAGGTATGTGATTTGACAGAGAAGGTTTATCATGTTGAGAAATAGACAATTGATGCTCAGAAGATAGTGGTAGTTATTTAGTTAGAAAATCATGTTTCTTGATCAGCAGATTTAAGATCATCTTCAAAAAAAATTCTACACATTTTGGCGATGCTACATCTTTGTTGAAAGGTGAATAAAAAATAAATAAGCCCTTTACTGCCTTGAAAAAATCTTCAGATCAAGTAAAGGATCACAAACAAAATATTAAGAAGTTGTAGGCACATTTGAACCTCACAAAATATTCAATTCAGTAATTTGAATCTCAGATAGAGGTAGGTCCTGATGCTTTAAAGGAAGTGGAGCATTCCTTATAGCAGATTATCAATGAAAATAAAATTTCAATTGATTCCCATGAAGAAGCAAGTTTGAGAAATGGATGATTTGATATTGGAGCTTTAATATTCTGATTTCGAAGTTAAAAACAAAGAGGAATAATTTAAGAGTAATAGGAAGGGTCTTCAAGATCTAATTAGTATACTAGCTAAATTACAAGGAAGGAATATTTTTGATGAGAAAACAAAAGAACAACTTGAACCTGATCACTGCTCTTTCACTCTACTAGTTCTAGCAAAGTTACAGGATATTCATGCATTTGTTTGGGAAGTAGACACTTCATTGGGCTCTCTGCAAGTTTCACAAAATGAAGAATCCAGGGAACTTGATACGTAAATGTTAGGTATACTAATTGTATGGTGTAGTACAATAAACTAATGATGATTTTTCCTTTGGACTCAAGTCATAACCTAGACTTCTTACACACTTCTTATAAGCATGTTTATCTTGCATGCAAACTTTAGAAGTCAATTAATATAATAAAGATGAACAAAGGATTATATTGGAAAGAGAATCTCTAGTGTATAAGTTGAAAAGGGGCTGATATTCTCCAAGACATGCACAAACTTCACCACTCTGTTTTCCATGATATCAATTCCTTATGTTAAGACTTTAATATTTGGTGAAAGTGGTAATGCACATCAAAGAACCAATCCATGATTCTATTTTATTTTTTTTTAAGTACAAGAGAGATTCCCTCCCCAGATATCATTTCCAACGGTGAAAACCCAAAAGAGGATCATAATCAAAATCATCCTTCAATTATGAATAATTTTATCATCTATTGTCTAGTTTGAAATTGATATATTTGAATATTTGTTAAAAAAATAGTTAACTAGGATTGTTTTATACAATGTTTACTTATTTTTGTGGGACTAAGAATATGATATTAATAAAAATTCAGAGGTTAGGGTTGGTTATGGGTTATTTATATATCTCTGTAATTTAGTTAATGTGATTGAAGTGCTAGAATCAAGGACACAAATAAGAATGTATAGTTGGTCAATCAAATTCAAGTTATTCGAACATTGCAGACCAAGTATTATGTATCCAATCGAGATAAATATAGGTAACGTGAACCAATAACTAAGATTTCCATGGAATAAAGGATCATATCCAAATTGGAAATTGCAATCTTTAAGATTAAATTCATAAATTACTACTCAAATCATGTCAATCTAGTCCAATCTCATATATGAATATCAAAATAAAAGAGTAAGGACAATAAGGGAGCACCACCAATGTTTTACTTTGACTTTTTCAAGCCAATCTATTGGGTGGTAAGAGAATTATTTTTTATTTTTCAGATGGACCATTACAAGGTTTATATTGTCATGATTTGTGGCATTATTGTTGTAAGGCAGAGAATAATACTAATCATGTGATTAGTAAAATAAGTTTTATTTTTATTGGCTCATAGTAAAGGCCATGACCTAATTACTTAATGTCTAATTTTCAAATATGACATCAATAATTTTGAGTGGATTTTAGATAAAACCTTGATGTTAGAGGATTCACGGTAAAATTTCAAAATTAAATCTAAGATATGTTTGAGTTCAAATTCAAACTTAAATATCATATATGTTTACTAAATGTAAGTCCTAGATATGTTCCAATGAGGTAGTATGGACGAATAGATAAAATCTTTGGGAATACCTTCAGGATGGATTGGAATCTCTAGTAGTCGAATCTAGTTTGAAGGTGTCAAAGATTAGAAATATGGGTGACTAATTTTGTAGACTCTAGTTTGAAGGTTTCAAAGATTAGAAATATGGGTGACTAATTTTGTAGACTCGTGAGATCTATTCGGAGGGTTGCTACCAATCAAGATGCATTTAGTGAAAAAACTGTGAATGGATTGTTTAAATGGAGGGAGCAACATACTGATTGTTCACAGATATTTGGAGCAATGGGATGGCTAAAAATGTCAGGAGGATATTCTATAGCCCAAAATTATCTGACAATAAACTTTATGGAGACCTATATGGAAAGTTGAAGGAATTCTCTCATGCGCTAACTAAATATATAATCAGTGGGCAATGCTACATCTTTGCCTTTAATTTTTATCTAAAATGTGATTTAGGAAGACAACTCTAGAAAGAGATCTCAGGAACATTGGAATGATTGTGAAAAATGCTTAGAGTTACTTAAAAGAAGATATGGTCACAAAACTAAATTCACTTTGTAGTTTAAGATTAATTTTGAAATGTGCTAATCTACAAGATTTAGGGAGTCGGTCACCTAGTTTCAAGATAATTGAAGTTTCTTCATATTTATTGTAATGGAAAATACTAAACACCATGTAGTAAGCTAATGATTGGCTCATTGTCTTTACATCTAGCTCATTGGATGAGACTAAAGTGATATTCAATTAGTAGAATGTAAAGTAGTAAATCAATGACTTACTTACTACAATGTCCTTTTCGAGTTACTACATTATCAAATTATCCTCTTATAAAGGGTGGATAACGGAATTTTCTAAAATAAAAAGTTAACAAATATATGAAAATCTTGTCTATGCATATTGTCAATTTTATATAGGTTATCCTATTAATAATTTCTACTTTGACGTCTGGGTATTTCCTTTTACATAACACCCAAACAAATATTTTCCATGTGAGGTTGTGTAGCTTAAATCCTCTTTTTCACCTCAGAATTCCACCATTTGTGTATGACCACAAAAAAATAGAGCAAAGAGATGGTTGATGGAGGGTTGTTTTAATTATTCCTACTTTCTTTTGTACTTGTGACAACTCATTAACTAGGCGAAGAAATCAATAGCGATAAAGTGGTTTTGTAATTCTTCCTACTTCCTTTTGAACTCATGACAAGTGATTAATTGGACAAATACATAAATACTAATACAAGTAAATCTCCCTCGTTATGCTTAAGTTAATAGTGAAACAAATATGTTTCCATGAGTTATTAATAATAATTTCACATAGAACAAACATAACTTATCACGGTGATTATCAAATAATGCATGTCCATGAACCTTATTGACTATCCATTATGTTTTTCCTTATTATGAACATCATTAACCATCCATTACTAGATCAAACATGTTAAATACAACACTGAAGGATGTTGTAGATCATATAACACAAACAACCATAAGGAAGGGATTATATGAAGGAGACACTAAACTAACACTACACGTGAGTTAAAATATACTGAAATTGTACTACTAGCATGGACAACCTACAGTTAATAAACCTAAGCTTCCAGATGAAATGGATGATTTCAAGGAAACATAGTACCTATTGAATACCCACTATTCACAACAACTCAATAAAGGGAATATACAACAACATATCATTATGAAAATGAAAACTTTAGCCTCTTTTAAGTTCACTATTCATAGTGATTCATTTGAGGGCCCATACCTAGATTTGTATGCTCACTTCCTAAGTAGTCTGGTGAGGCTTTCCTTAGAACTAATCACTGGAAACACCCAAAAGTGAAACCCGTAACTTTTCCAAAAGCAAGTTCTCGTCATCTAACATCTTACGATAGTTAGTGTAGATAATGGGTTAAATACAAGGTTGCCACCTAGTAGAAGAATAGGCACTTATAATGCATATTTGAAGTAAGATTTCAGAATAATCAATCCTAATTCATCGGTATCGAGAAAAGGAGGGAAGATCTAAGAGCTTGGATTAGATTAGAGAGATTTTCAAAACTGAAATATAGATGATTATAAATGAGGGATAAGTTATTACTTATAGACACATATGTATGTAAATGGTAAACTTATAGATGGATACTAATCTCTCAAATATCCTACAAACTATGACATAAATAACTAGTTGACTTGATTAAACAATTTTTTCAAAATGTGGGAAAGTGGTATTCATTACAGTGGAATTATGAACCAGGAATTCCTCCTAACTCTATAATGAAAGAGATGCCTAGAGAATGGAATGTACACCCTAGTATGCAAGCAGATAATGGGAAAGTGTATATTTTAGCTCTCAAACTTGAACTACCTCACAATATGTCTATGTACAATCCTTTCCCATTCGTAGAAAGACTTAACTAAAAGGTAGAGGAAGTATAATTCTAGCTCTATCCTCTCATTTATACTCATAAAAGCTTGTTATTTCTTATGTGACTAAGATTTGAACTTCGGGCACACCAAGAAAACAAAATAATTTTCTGGTGTTGCAGAGAAGAAAATGTGGTTGGTCATAATGCATATAACATAGTCGATATTTCAATTTCGGGCACACCCACAGAACATATTAAATTTCCAGAGTTGAAAAGAAAAATAATGTGGTTTCTCGTAATGCATATAATAGGGTATAGCCTATTACAGTATAAACTGCATTGAAACTCAACAATGAAGCCCTTTCTTCCACACCACAAATTTTCGAATGTTTCCTCACTAATCATCTCAGGAGGTAACCCAAAGTTCATTGCGCTCTTCATACTCTAGAGGAAAATTTTGTTGCACTCTCCCATGATACTGCACCTATTTTTCCTTGCGTCAACCCAAAGTTCATTACCCTCTCAATACTCCATAGGAACAGTCCCCATACTTTGGCTATAATTTTCCCTCCGCTTGGCCAAAATATGGAATAAAAAATACCCATATATATATATAATTGTTTTATCCCTTATTATATTGTCAATTTATTGTTTTATAATTTTCTCATTTTTTATACCCCAATATGAACGCATGTGATATAATATTTCTTTATTAGTGATGCCCCCATGTTTGATTCTAAACATGGAACCCCTTATCTAGTTTAAAGCCATTGGAGCTAAGATCATAGAGGGATATGATGAATGTGCAGACTTGTTCCACCAGGTGAGCTAGTGGGATTTTCTTTACTTGTTTCGGGGTTATATTAAAGGTGTTATCAACGGCTTTTCCTATTCTTTTCATACGAAGAAATCTTGAGTGGGAGATCTAGAGATGGCTATAAATATGGATTTTAATGCAACATCTACTCATCTCCCCTTTGAGAGAGACAAATTGTCAAAGAATTTTGTAATGTGTGACACTCCTTGGAAGCAACTTATCGCTAGTAAAGATTGTGCATATCTTGTGAAAGGTATGCCAATTTCCTCTTTGAAATATAAATGGAAAATTTAGTGTTTTTGTTGCATCAATATGTTACTTGTGAAGAGTGACATAATCTAGTGTTTATTTATCATAAAAGGTTGTTAATGGAATTTCTCATCGATAAACTTAATTTTCCCTTTTTATCTCTATAAAATCCCCACTAAAATGTCCTACACATACTAGTCATGTTGTAAGAACTTTGAACGATCAACCTTTCATCATATTTTCATCTGTATTCGAGTTAGACACCAGTTACGAAATACAAGTGATGAATATGATCATTCTGTAGATCGAAATGGCTTTGAAAACCCCCAATTACCATACTATTCTAATTTCTCTAGTATTTGTGCACATAACCCTCGTTGGAAAGCCTCGCTCAATCACCATATCATCATTCGTTATAGAATGTTTGTGAAGAATAATTTCATGAAGCAAACCCTTGTCTTTTGAATGATAATAATGTTCAAACCCTCAGACCTACTAGTGTTTTCTTAACGAGAGGACTCGCCAAGGGTACTACTATCTGTCATATATAATTAAAATAGGAATTTAATGACCAAAGAGAAGTGAAACCCTCCAAGGTATGTCTTCAGCCCAATATTGTACCTAAAGAATCTACACATGAAGAAGAGATTAATCAATCAGAACAAAACCCTCAATCTAAAGTTAAGATTAAAACAATTCAAAGGAAAATATCATGAGCAAGGTGAAACAAACATTAGAATACTCCTAGAAATGATGATTTTTTCCATATCAAGGCTTTTCCTGAAATATTTCCAAAAAGACATAGGCCACGAGTTGAAGATAATTTAGGATTTTTGTGTTGATGTCACTTGTTGTGATGATAGTCCTCCAAGCAACATGCATTTGAATGAGCCTAAATAAAGAACATGTATTGGTACTAGCAATACTTGCTCATTGTCCCATGTCTTGAAAAGTGTAGCAGTCATCTTGTCTATGAAAATAAGAAACTCAAAACTTTGATTCAAGCTAAGGAAAAACAGAGGGAACATAAATCTTCGAGTACTAAAAATAAATCTCAGTCTAAAGATAGACAATTTATTATCAAGTTATCGATGGTCAAATTAGCTATATATTCTCATGTAGATGGTTGTCATCCTGATAAGTAGTGACTTTATTGTTATCTACAATATTGATTTTTTAAGTTTTCAAGGTACTTGTTTATTTTGATTTAGTTTACTAAATTTAAAAAAGGGAAAATACAGAATTTCTCATATTCTAGCAGCCCTATCGTGTTTTCAATATAAATATCTAATATAAGGCATGGTGGTTGTAACAAGTCCTCCATATTTACTATATGATGACCTTAGGTTCCACAATGGAGTATAACTAAGGTATAAAGGAGAGAAGTTATAAAGAGTAAATCTAGGTCATAAAGGAGATAATTCATGCCCTAAATGATTAGATTGTAATTTTTTTTGTTAAGTGGATATGCATGTTTATTTGAAAATAGCCTTCCCACACTTTTAATTTAATTATTAATTGTGATTACGTGTATGGTAGACATTTAACTTCCATGGAATATACTAGAATAGTCATAGTAGTATTCACGTTTCAAGGGTTAATTATGTTGTTTTAATCAATTGATGTCAAATTGTTTAATTAAATAAAACATCATATCAACATATTCCATATTCCATATTGGACATGTGGTATTAATAAACCATGGTATTGGCCCATAGTATTGTAAGAAGAGCTATTCACTTGAAATTAAGAATTTCCATGATAAAGTGGGTATAATAATTTAAAATAAATTTATAATTTAGTTAGATTTTATGATTCTTTTCTATCTAGGTAATGTGAGATGTAAAATGGGGTAAGTGTTTTGATGCTTATCATGGATTAATATGTATACGAGTCATTTAAGTTGGTAAAATTTCTTATTATAGGGCTTGTAGTCTCATTGAGTTGTTTGTTGTTATACTAATGTGAAATAAAATATCAACCCATGAGTAAAGACAATGCAACCTTTGAGATTTTTAGTAGACATCACTTTATGTATAAATGCAAAATTGTTCTCAAAATGACAATGAATCTATTCTATAGTGGACATGCATAGCATGCAAATATATTTCTATATGTCAAGTACATCATCTATGGGATAGTGAAAATGAATAATCTTTTAAAACATGTTGTTCTCTATAATAAATTATAGTTGTTGGGAAAATACAAAGACCCAATGTTAGAGAATAGTTTCCTCTATTTTTTTTAGCACTAGTGAATCAGACGTGTAGCCTGTCATGATGTAAGCTAGTTTCGTGAGGCCCCTCATTAGTGAACTAATAATAGTTTTGCATCCGTGGAAATGAAAGATCTCCGCTTAAACCTCACATAAGCTAGGTCCGTCAGGCCCCTCATTAGTCAACTAATAATAGTTTTGCATCCGTGGAAATGAAAGATCTCCGCTTAAACCTCACATATCCCAAGTTCACTCTCCTCAAAATTTTTAAATAAAATAATGTATTTACGAACTATCAAAATTCCACCTTAAATTCAAATTGAAATTGAACCACATTCCAAAGCATAGGACTAGAAAAAGAATGTGCCAAGATTATTTCATCAATTACGTACTATTTAACATTTACCGAATATCAAAGAAATTCAAGCACATTCCAAATTTGCACTGAATGTGAAGAGAATTTCAGGAAAATAATCTCAATCTTTTACCCGAATTTCAAGAAAAGCATCTTAGGCATTTTCGTTATATACGTTGTTCCGCTCCTTTGGATCACAGCTTTTTTGAAATACACAAGGGATAGCCCGAAAATAGTTGAGGGATCACAACTTTTTTGAAATACACGAGGGATGGCCCATAAATAGATGAGGTTGTTATCGAAGGCAAAGAAATGAATAGAGTCAATTATATTGAATGCGTGACCACCAAAAGCAGAAGACCACAAAGGGCCTGCACCTGGATTACGTTACCGACCATCAATGATTCCACCTGACCATCAAAGATTCCACCTTAAATTCAAGTTCAATTTGAAGGGTGAACATTCCAATTTTGCCCCCACGTGGATGTGAAGATAATTTCTCGAAAAGAATCTCAAGCTTTTTCGTTTAGATATCGATCCGCTCCCTTAACGGATCACAGATTTGTTTTTTTGAAATACACGAGGGATGGCCTGGGATCCGCTCCTTTAACGGATCACAGTTTAGCTTTTTTGGAATACACGAGGGATGGTGTGGGATCCGCTCCTTTAACGGATCACAGGTTAGAATTTTTGAAATACACAAGGGATGGCCTGGAATTCAAACGAATAGTTCGAGGTTATTTTGTATTTGCAACAAATTTTTTTGTATGTTTGTATGCGTTTTCTCTTGTGTATGTATGTCAATGTTTGTGTAGCTGTGACTCTCTGTTGTTTGCTCTGTTTCTATATAAATCGTCTCTGTGTTGTGTCTGTACCCTGTAGCATTTCATTTGATGGAGGAGAGCCTAGTTGTTTCATCATTTGCATTTGCAGTAAAAGTGCCTCGGATGTTTGATTTTATTTGAAGTGGAAGTGCTTCTTATTGTCGATGTATAAGTCTGTGACTCTATGCCAGTGGTTCTGTAAATCTGAATTCGACCAAGAAGATCAGCCAATGAATAAATGAAAGCCGATGTCATGAATGAATGAAAGTCGACCCAGGGATGGATGGAGGTATTTACACTGGAGAGCGGTGACACCAATTTGAAGGTATGTTTCTTGTATTTTTTTTATATTCATGAAATGCATAGATTAAAGTACAATTTTCAATTTTCATGTCTTTTGTTTTTATTATTACAATTCCTCCTTCGCTACCTGCATGGCCCAATCGTTTCAATTCCTCCTTCACTACCTGCGTGGCCATGCATGGCTCATTGTTCAAATATTTAATATTTATGCTGTGTTGTTATTGCTGCCTATCTCACTAATCTCTTATCTACTTTTTCCTTAATTTTAATTGTTATTTAACAATCCCATTAATTCCCCTCAATTTTTTTTTTCCTTTTCATCCTCTATATTTCTTCTTGGTTCCTAATAGCATTAATTACTTATTATTAATAATCTAATATTATTATTAGATTTGGAATTTTTTCTCCATCTTCATACACAATTGTATTAATTGCGTATTAATCTTATTACACTGTTCTTTGTCATAAAACCTCGCTTGCTCCTTCTCCCACAATATCCAGGGAAAGCTTCTCCCAGCAAATCTAGTGGTGTTTGAGTCTTCTTCATGGAAATTTAAAAATTCCTTCCGTCTACAATAGTTGGCATATTTCGAGTTCTATAATAGTTGGCATATTTCGAGTCCAACCCTCATGAAACAGAGGGCAGGGATCGTCTCTCTCAGGTGCTTTGCTGAGAGATAACAGCTTGAAAACAAAACTAAAACCCGAATCTATAAAAACTGAATATAAAAACGATTTTAAAACTATATCTATTTATTGCCTCGCACATGTGCAATCTAACGGAATATAAATACGATTTTAAAACTATATCTATTTATTGCCTCGCACATGTGGCACATGTCAGTTAAGTTGCATGCATATAGAACCAATGCAAGTGATTGTCACTTAAGTTGTATGCATATAGAACCAATGCAAGTGATTATTAGCTGGCTTCCGTTTATGATTTTATTAGATAATTATGGTTCTGTTTTATTTTATTTGGTTCTGTTTATTTTATACATCTAAGAAGTTCAGTTTAGGGAAGTTATTAATTTAGTATTATATATATATATAGTTTATT
>APFE030768670.1:0-12344 GCA_000404065.3 Pinus taeda | reverse complement strand
TATAACCCAGCCGACCTAACAATAATAATATAAAGCCACAAAAATAACAATAGAGGGATTCTATGGGGCACAGTAATAACAATATGGGGATAATAGGGGCACACCAATATTAAAAAGGGGTACAATTACAATAGTAATGGGGTAATCACTAGTATTATATGGACCCAACATGCCCCTCTCCTTCAAAAAGGTGTTGTCCTCAATGCTTGAGTAGTTATGGATACTTCTCTATAAAATTCTCATCCTCCCATGTGGAATCTTCAGCAAATAAGTTCTTCCACTTGATAAGATACTCCGAAATTGATCGATTTCGTCACTGTCGAGTTCTTGTTTCTATGACTGCTTCTGGTTCCAATATAATTTTTCCTTCTTCATCAAGTTCTGGCAATATTGTTTGAACTGGGAGCTTGTTTCCTATAACCTTCTTTAAACATGAAACATGGAAAACTGGGTGCAATTGAGAAGCTGTAGGAAGCTCCAATTTGTATGCCATAGTACCAATCTTTTGCAACACCTTGTACGGACCATAATACTTTGGTGATAATTTATTATCCTTCTTAGCTTGCCTGAGGGACATTTTCTTATATGGTTGTAGCCGTAGAAATACCAATCACCTACATCAAAACTTCTTTCACTGCGATGTTGATCTGCCTGTTGTTTCATTCTATTCTGTGCCAACACGAGTTTATCCTTTAAGAGTTGGAGGACTTGTTATTGATGTTCGATGTGATGTTGCACTACTTGAACCTTAGAATTTTCTCTTAAATATGATGTGATGGATGGTGGCTGATACCCATAAAGTGCTGTAAATGGGGTCATTTTTTTTGTTGTATGTTATACCACCATTCAGCCAGAAGCAACCATTTGACCCATTGTGTCTGTTTATCAGATACAAAGCAACGAAGATATCCTTCCAAACATTTGTTTTCTATCTCAGTTTGCCCATCAGATTGAGGATGATAAGATGAACTATGAGCTAACTGAGTACCAAGACAAGAAAATAATTCTGTCCAAAAATTTCCAGTGAAAATGGGATCTCTGTCACTTACAATAATCTTTGGGTTTCCATGTAGCTTTTGAATTGTTTCCATAAATGCACAAGAAACTGTACTGGCTTTAAATGGATGTGATAATGCACAAAAGTGTGCATACTTGGTAAGTCTGTCAACTACCACCATGATGACACTCTTTCCCTCAGACTTGGGTAAACCTGTGATAAAATCCATTGAAACCTCCTCCCAACGTTGGCTTGGAATGGATAAAGGTTTTTTTTTTTTTTTTTTCTTGAATTTGTGTACTCCTATATTGATAGAAAAATATTTTTACAAAGAGGTAGTGACCTCAAGAAGTCTAGCCCAGAGATGTGGCATGCTCACATTACATAGTTGAACACTGACCAAAAAGACTTAATGAAGACTGACTAGAAGAGCTTCTAGGGCCATGACCATGACTAGTTCATAGAAATAGAATATGCCAATATCAAAACTGAAGACTGACCAGAGGTAATTCAAAGACCAAAACAAGTTGACTAGGCCCATACAAATAAACAGGGAAGCACTGCCCAATTCAAAACTGAAATTTGGCCCATTAAACAACTGTAACCGTAACTGAGACCCAAAGACACAGTCAGAAGAATGTCGCCCATGCAGGGGAAACCGATAATTTAACTTTAGAGAAAAGGTCTGAGAATGAGAACTGTCGAGCATATACTAACTATAAAATGGGAGGGAATTGAGCACCTTCGAGCAACAGAGAATTAAAAACCATTAAACGTAGACCTGATTAAGCTTCATGAGAGGTGGAAGGCGACTCTTCAACGATGCGACACCCATAATTGTAGGGATCTTCATCCTCAGAGGGATGGCCCTCTTTGCCTAATGAACCGCCACCAGTAGGGATGCTCGAATGAGCTTGAATGTTCATGTCCTGGGTTGCAATGCCACTAGGATCCTTACTCTGCTTGTTTTCAATCTGAGAACTACCATGCTTATCTTCCACCCTCGTCTCTAGAGTTACCCCTGGTGTCACAGCAACCAGACTACAAGTATCCTCTTGAAGCTCAATGGTGACTGAAGCTATGAAGGAGAAATTACTGAGTGTACAGGGGAACTAAAAATGAGCAGTGTGAGATTGAGAATTATGAGAGCGTGTTGCTGAATTATGCTGCCCTTGACCCTGTCCACGACCACTCCTAGTAACGGGATAGCGATTAGAGAAAAAGTCTGAGGAATAAGACGATGAGTCCGAAGTAGAGGAGGATGGCTGGCGGATAACTCGCCCACGTGAACTTCCCCTCCTGCAATGCATTCTCTGGTGCAATCTAGGCATAATGAAAAGAGCAGGAGGTGCTGAATAGGTAGCAGTACTATGAAGGTAGGGGGGTCTGAAAGGGGCCTAGATTCAGCTCGTAGAGGAACACTAGGAAAGATTGAGGACGAGCGACAACTGCATTTGCAGAATGGGCTTTGTGAAACATGAAATCCCAACGATAAATCAACACATCATTCCAAAGCACAACGTTTCCCTGGGCTGGTCCGAGAGTGAGGCTCTACGACAGCAAGGGAACAACACGAGCGTAGGGAAGGGGCGTGAATGAATTCTTGGAGGGGCGCCATGACAGATGAACTTGCAGGCTAGTGTGGAGGGATGAGCTGCATTAATGCAACAGTGAAGATGTTAGCAGAAGTATTAAAGACTGGCATCACGTGAGGCAAGATGGCGGTGGTAATAAGCCACATGCAAACCCACCAAGCTACCCATGTACAGAACGCAATGTTACACACCTGTATCCAGGAGAGATAGATCTTGTTGCACAAGAAGAGTGCAGTATTTTTTGAGTTGTGCATCATTAGAACTGCTGAGTGGAATAGAGAAGAATGGGAGCTGCTAATTGATGCCTTGATTAGCCAGTCTATCTGCTACCTTGTTAGCTATTCATCGAATGTGCTTGAAGGTAATGTTGCGGGATGCCTTGAGCCATTCTTCAATTTGCTCCAATCTTCTTAGAAGCCACCAGCTTGAAGCGATCTTTGCTGCTGAGGTGCCTGAGTGAATCCGAATAACTACCTCTATTAAGATTTGAGAATCCCCTTCTACCTCTAGAGGGAAAAAAATTTCTATTTCTGCTATACAAATGCCCTTCCATAAGCCTTCAAGTTCGACAGTGTTGTTGGTGTCTCTTCCAAGAGAACCATGATATATGTGCAGAGTAGAGCCTACCTCATCTCTGAAAATACCACCATAACTAGCCAGCCCAGGATTGCACTTAGCAGCTCTGTCGAAGATCAGTTTGTAAGAGTGGGTGGCAAGAGGAGACCAGAATTGGAGAGAATCAGTATGGATGGAGGAGCTGGGCTTGACTTGAGCTAAAAATGTGAGGTCCAGGTTCCAATTTTTCAAAATGAGGCCTTCCTGGGGTGAAGCTGGCAAATCCGAGTCTTGCCAGTGTCTTAGAGATAGAGTTTCTTGAAGGTTTTGTTTGAGAAGTAGCCACAGGGTGTCAAGGGGCATACTGTGATTTTTAACGATCTTGTTATTTCTCTCCTTCCAGATGATCCAATAGACAAAGCCTGGTAAGTGGTTCTAGAGGGAATTGAGTAGTAGACTTTGGAAAGGACGCTGAGGCCAGTTCCTAATGGTGTTTAAAATATCTCCCACATGTCTGCCCGTTCTTCTATTGCACTGTGCAGTTCTCTCCCAAAGTTGTGCTGCTAAGGCAGGTATCCAAGAGATGTAAGATGGTCTCTGTGTGAAGATTGCAATTGGGACATCTAGAAGGCCTAGTAAATCCTCGCTTTTGTAGATTGTCCCGAGTGAGGATCCGTTGTTTGCTTAGTAGCCAAAGGAAAGTAGAGACCTTAGGCTAGATGCTTGGTTGCCAAACCTGATCCCATAGTTGATCCTTTATTATCTGCGTGGGTTGATAGAGAAGTTGGTATGCTTCCTTGGTAGTGAACATACCTTTAGCTGTATATCCCCATTGCACTTTGTCCTTCTGATCAGAGAGTTTAATTTTCCTGAGTTTGAGCTCTTGATCGATCTCTTCATAAGTTTCCTCCTGCCAGTTAGCCTGCCAGGTGCTAGCTAATCTCCAAAGTTGAAAACCTTGAGGGGATTGCTGCTGCCAAAACTGATGGACATGGATTTGATTAGTATGCTACATAGTAGCTTGCCACTTGGGTTTGTGGAAGAGAGAGGCGAGTTTGGGAAGTTGTTACCAAGAGTCCTCCCAAAATCTTGTTGTGGTACCTGAATGGATTTCCCAGAAGTTGTGTGCTTGAATAAAGGCACTATGTTGCATGGCCGCATTCCAAATCAATGAGCCAGGGGTGGTCATGCTGATGCGGATGAGATCCTCCAGTGGACTGCCTGGAGCATATTTGGCCTGCCAGAGACGTGCCGAAGGAGTGTGCAGTTTGGAGATCCAGTTCCACCAGATGCGGGCGCCCATGGTGTTATTGTTGTGGAGGGGATCCCTTAGACCAAGCCCGCCAGCTGACTTCGGAAGACAAACCTCAGTCGATTTGACAAGAGCCCATCTTTTGTTAAAGCCTGAGGAACCCCAAAGAAAGTTTCTTTGAAGATTGCGAATTTTTTTAAGAACCCATTTAGGGGCTGCCAATATAGAAAATAAGTACAAAGGCATGGCTTGGAGAACAGATTTGATTAGGATAAGCCTGCTAGCAATGTTGAGCGAGTGGTAGGTCCAAGAAGAGAGCCTGGTTTCTAAATTGTCAAGGAGGGATCTCCAGGAAGCATGTTTGATGGCTGAGTCAAACAGGGGAGCTCCAAGATATTTCAAAGGAAGCACAACTATCGGGAAGCCCAAAATCCTGGCTATATTTCTCTGAGTGAGAATAGGAGTGTGGAAGAAGAAGAGTTGGGATTTGGAAGCATTGATGGTGGTGCTAGAAGCTTCTGAGAAGAGATTGAGCAAGGACTTGAAGGCAGAGGCCTCTTGAACTGACGGATAGCCGAAAAGCATATTGTCATCGACAAACTGTTGGTGAGAGATGGGGGGTTGACCATGAAGAGAAATGCCCTTTAAGGAGTGTGAAGAGATAACAGAATGAAGAAGGCGACTAAGGCCTTCGGCCATGAGAACAAAAAGGAATGGGCAGAGAGGGTCGCCTTGACGAATACCCTGGGAGGGACGAAAGGGTGAGGAGGGAGAGACATTAAGAAGGATGGAGAAACAGGGGGAGGAGGTAAGATTCATAAGCCAACATGTCCAAGTAGCACAGAAGCCAAATGCTAATAACATTTGATTAATATAGGTCCAGCTGAGTTTATCGAAAGCTTTAGAAAGATCTAACTTTAGAATCATACCTGGCTTTTTTAGAATCTTGAGTGAATGGATCACTTCATGTGAGAGAATGATACCATCCAGAATCTGGTGCCCTTCTACATAGCCTGTCTACTCTGGTGAAATGAGGAGAGGGAGAAGAGGTTTGAGCCTGTTTTCCAGGACTTTAGATATGAGTTTGTAGATTACATTACAGAGTGCGATGGGCCTATATTTATCAGGTGTATTGGATTCTTCCACTTTAGGTACTAACGCTATGAAGGTCGTGTTAAGGGAAGGAAGGATCCAATGCATCGATTGCAATTCTTCCACGAGCTCCCAGACCTCTGTTTTGATATGCTCCCAGAAAGAATGAAAGAAATTGGTTGTGAAGCCATCGAGACCAGGTGCTTTGCCATCCTTAACATGGGCCATCGCGTCCTCCACTTCCTGCATAGAGATAGGCTGGAGAAGCATATTGTTGTGGTCCACCATAATGATTTTTGGAATATTCTATGTAATAGATCGAATGGCCTAATTTTTATAGCCCGAAGGCTCCCGAAGAATGTCCTGAAAGTACTCTTTGAATTCTTGTTCCACTTTTTCATGCACCTCCAGTTGCTCCCCTAGCTGATTATTAATGAAGGCGATGTTATTGTGCATTCTCCTTTGAATAGTAGACCTGTGAAAAAATTTGGTATTTTTCTCTCCATCCTTAAGCCATCTGACCCTAGATTTTTGATACCACAGGGTCTCTTCTTGTAGCCTTCATGCTTCAATCTTGGTTAAGAGGGCCTTCTCCTATTGCACATAGTCTTATGTTCTTCCCTCAGAGATAATACACTGTTGCAATGTATTCATTTGCTGCTCCAACACTTTTCGATGGTCAAAAATGTTACCAAACTGAGTGTGATTCCATGATTTGAGAGCTTGTTTGAGGTGTTTTAACTTTTGTTGAAACTGGAACATCTTGGCTCCTTCAGTGGGAGTGAAGTATTTCTAGGCATCGTTAACTACTTCTTTGAAGTTAGGATGTGAAAATCAAAATGATTCGAAGTGAAAAGGTCTATTACACCTAGAGCCTGGATGCGACCACTGTAGCATTATGGGCCAGTGATCAGAGCCCACTTGAGGCATGATAGAGGCATGAAAGTCCCCACCGAGGTGAATAGCATTATCCAACATAAGGAATCGATCTACCCTGGAGGCTATATGCTCTGGTCCCCTTCTTTTATTGGTCCATGTATACATACCATTAGAAGTCTGTAGGTCCATTTCTGATTTCTATGGATGAAGTCTTTGAAGCCGATGTTGTCTCCTTCCAGCCTCGATCTTCCTCCTGATTTTTCCTCCAAAGCTATGATGACGTTGAAGTCACCACCGCAAATCCAAAGGGGAAAGCTCCTGACAGAGTTGTGAGCTGTGAGAGTGTCCAATAGATCCAACCTTTTTTGTAAATCTTGTGGGAAATACACATTAGAGAGATGACCATGGATATTGGTCCCAATTAGGTGGAAAGTTGTCTGAATAAAGTAGTGTGAGGCATGAAAATCATTAAGGGAGAGAGCTTCAGGGTTCCAAATGATTGCTAGCCCTCCTAAAGCCCCTGAAGCATCCATTGAGACTGAGCAGCATCTAGACCAGGCATTATTTAGGATCTTTTCCAGTGCAGTGCTATTGCATTTTGTTTCTTAAAGATAGACTAATGAAGGCTTACCTTGCTGGATCATGTTTTTCGACATTCTATGTTTTGCAGGGCTGTTAAGCCCTCTCACATTCCATGAGATGAGCTTCATGTGGAACAGTGGGGAAGAGATTTGAAAAACTTGGTCAGCTTGGGGAATCTACCAAATTCCACCAGCATTTCTCCAATAATAATGGTCCTCTACAGATCCATTTTATGCCTGCGTTTCTTCGATTCTTTCAGTATTTTTTTTCCATCCCAAGGACTACCTGCTTGAATAACAAGACATTTTTTATGTTGTGCTCTGGCTAAAACTACTTCAAGACTTTCGATTTTCTGGGGGGGTATAGCACTGAATTATTTCTGTTGACACATTGTTTCCAGGATGAGAATGTCTAGATCTCCCAGATCTATACTCTTTGGTTCCTCATCCATGTTGGAAGTTTGAAGGGTTGTATCTTGATCTTTATTATCAGAGGAGATAGAGGCAGGGATGATGGTGAGATCGGAGGCTGAGAGCAGAGCTGAAGATTTTGGAAGAAGGGGGGAAGAAGTAGGAGGTGGATCTGAAGAAGAAGGGATAGAAAGGTGATCCTCCAAGTTATTTTGAGAGGTTAGGATTTCGAAGTTGTTTCGTATTTTAGGTTTCTTGAGATTATCTGGGGCAACTGGAGGTTTCTTGGCATGATTTCTTCAATTGGTAACTTTTTTGAATCCCTCAACATCTTTGCTAGTCTCAGTGACAGGGGCTTTATACTGAAGTTTCAGTGGGAAATCCTTGAATAGGTGGCCATGTTCATGGCATTTCCTGCAACGAAATGGAACATGCTTGTAGTCTGTTGTTTGAACCCATTCAAAATCATCATGAAATAGACTTACCGAGTCTGTGAGTGCTTTGGCCAAATGCATGCGTACATAGATCCTGGCATAGGAGGTGTATCTTCGGTGTTTAGTTTCCTCAGCGACTTTGATAAAAACCCCCAGGCCATTGCCTATGTCCTTTAAGGTCTCCTCGTCCTAGTATTCCAGGGGAAGAGAGTACATATGAATCAATACTGGAGCCCAATTGAAATCTTCTTTGTATGGATTGAATCTCTCTATCCAGTCACGAAGGTACAAACCTGTAGAGTTGAAGAAGTACGGGCCTCCCTCAAAGATACGAGTTCTATCCTCTAGACAGTTGAGAATAGTAGTGAAGAAGCCTTTGGGACCAAGCTTCAGGGTAACTTGTCCTTTAGGCTTCTATTTGGAAGCGATCCATCCTTGCAAGGCATTTTTAGTAGGCCAGAGTCCTAAGAACTTGCCTATGAGGGCATGATCCATCATATATTGGATTTGGCTGTTGATTTGGTGATTGGGGAGATCTATTTGGTTCTTTCTGAAGTCTTGGCGATGCATGTAGCAGAGGATGCCTTTGGTAGTGACATCGAGGCATTCTGGTCTATGCCTTTGTCTTTAGAGGTTGCGAAGCCTGCAGCAGTGTTGCTAACATTGTCGATAGCGGGATCGATAACATGGGCAGCCAGTGGGGTGGAGCTAGGACTAGCATTTGTGTCTGCGCTTGCAGATTTCTCAGAAGAGGAACCGTTGGGGGGAGGGAGGGTTGTGCCCACCCCTCCCGAGGGTGGATTCATGGAGAAAGAGTCATCAGAGAAGCCCGAGGTGCCAAGCTTTGATACCGCGTGCACAAAGGATTAGGGCATCAGAGTTTGCACAGGAACCCTAGCAGAGTGCCACCCATGTTAGTAGAGCCACTACAACAAAATTCTGGAATGGATAAAGGTTGTAATTGTTGGAAATAATACTGAGAGGGGGGGGTGAATCAGTATTATCAAATTCTTTTCAATATACCTTCCATATTTATATTTTAATCTATTCTTTAGATATTGATCATTAGTTTGCATGTTAGTACCATATAACAATGAACAAGAACAAGAAAGACAGATAATCACACCAAGGAACACCAAATATAAGGTGGAAACCCAATGTAGGTGAAAACCACCTGCTGCAATATGTCTCTATCTTCTTTCAATTAGAAACTTCTTTTACAATGATTTGTACTGGTGCAATCCTTTACCAGTACGCAGGCTGCAACCTGCAGAGAGTTACAACCCTCTCTTGTTTTCCAGTCTCTCCTGGAAGGGAGCTACAACCCCCTTTGCTCTTTTTACTTCTTTAAGGACCACGTTTCATGAATTTTCAAACTGGATCCATGGACATTAAATAATCAACAAGTACATATGAATCAACCAAACTCTTTATACAATCAACCAATGAATCACCCAATTTCTCAGAATGCTGTAAACAGAAAGGCAATACCAGTAAACTAAACCCAGAACTCTGTAGCAAATAGATAAAAGGCATCCAACAAATACTTCAAAGAAAATTCCGCAACTTGAACAACATAAACCTGCGGATATCCGCATCTCTTCTGTGTCTAAACTGCGCAGATCCACACCTGATATTTCTTGTGCTCTGCGTACTTCTGCTCAGATCCGCACCTATATTGTCTATATGACAGCGTACCTCTGCATTGTGTCTTCTTCTGTGCTGCGTACCTCGCACTGCGCCTTCTGCTTCTCTGCGTACCCCACGCACTGCACCTTCTTCTTCGTTGTGTACCCCGCACTGCGCCTTCTTCTGCGCTACGTACCCCCGCACTTACGCCATGGATCACCTGCGAACTTCTGATTAGGGCCAAATTAACAGTCCTCCAATGTGCCACAGTCAGTTAGATCCACAGATCTGTTCATGCGCCCGAGAGATCACGACCTATCAATAGATTCGCCTTACGTTTTCTCCTTGATTTAGATCTAGCTTTTTAAAAAAAACCAATCACCCAAAATTTCAGATCTTAAGATATTCAAATTTCACCAGTGTGTGGCCAAGAGATCTCCTTTCCTTTTTATAGGCAAGCCTTTCACAATACCCACGGTCCAAAAACCATAATAACACAATACCATGAACCCAATACCTTGGATCAATATTTTTAGATGCAAAACCACAGACCAAAACCATAGGATCAAATATGTTGGGCTAAATACCATGGACCATTCATAAAGATTCCCACATGTACGCATTTTTCTGCATTAGAGAGAGTGAAACTAGGGTCCGCACCTTCTGAACAGAGCACCTGCGTGTATGTCCGCACGTCTTGGTCGGCGTACCTGCGGATCCACAGATTCTCATAGGATCACCTGCGGGTATCTCTTTTTCCATGATTTTGAGTGCCTGAACTGAGATCTACCACAAGAGTGAGTTGCCATCAAGTACAACACCTGTACCATAGAGCCAAACCAGAATCTTAATGCCAACAGTCTCCCCCTTTGGACTTGATGGCAACCTCAAGATCCTCAATGTCATTCTCCCCCTTTGACATCAAGGGCAAAGGGTTATGCTCCCCCTGAGAACATGCTTAAGTCTTTGCTTTGCTGATCATGCTCCCCCTGACTATAGACCAGATCTACACAAGAAAAAAAATTCTGCAAGAAGAACCATAATCCACCATACACCATAAATGACCGTGAAAGAGATAGAGACATATGCAATATGCAGATCAGCATCCACATTCTCCTTTTGTACATTCTTCTTCAAGATCTTCTACCATAATGCCAACAATGCATTATATGCTCCCCCTGAACCTGTGCCATTCGAACTTCGACCAATCCGCAACCCAGCAAATGTACGTGTATACCCCATATGAAACTTGCGTACAACCAACAATCTCTGAAACAGATGAGATTCAACAACAAGATGATGCATCAAAAACCCCCAGCTTTTGCCTGAGGTATTCAAAGGTCTCCCTAGGCAATGGTTTGGTGAGTATATCAACAAATTGTTCCTTAGAAGGAATATACTCCAACTTGACCTTTTGTTCAAGCACTTGTTCCCTGAGAAAGTGATACTTGATCGGTATGTGCTTGGTCTTTGAATGCATGACTGGATTCCTTTAAATGTTGATTGCACTTGTATTATCACATAACATGGAGATAGGTGGTGTACAAGTGATTTGAAAATCCTGCAAGGTCTGCATCATCCAAAGGAGTTGAGTGCAGCAAGATGTAGCAGCAACATATTCCGCTTCCGCTGTAGACAAGGCAATTGAACTCTGTTTCTTGCTGAACCAAGATACTAATCTTGAACCCATAAAGAACGCACCACCACTTGTGCTCTTCCTGTCATCCACGCTTCCGGCCCAATCTGCATCTGTATAAGCATGAAGTGTGAGATCTGTATCTATAGGATACCATAAGCCATAATTTTGTGTCCCTTGAAGATATTTGAAAATTCTCTTCACTGCTTAAAGATGCGTCTCCTTTGGATTTGCCTGAAATATTCCAACTATTCCTACTACATGCATGATATCTGGTTGGGTACCTGTCAAATAAAGTACACTTCCAATCATAGATCTATAGGTTGGTTGATGTGATGCTGCAGATTCATCATTTGCACTGAGGCTACATCCTGTGACCATGGGTGTACATACTGGTTTTGCATCTTCCATGCCATATTTCTTCAAGATCTGTTTGAGATACTTGGTTTGAGATAAAAAGATTCCTCCTTCCTTTTGTTGGATTTTCAAACCAAGGAAATATGTCAGTTCTCCTGGCAAGGACATTTCAAATTCTTTCTGCATGACCAAGGCAAAGCTTTGACTCATCTCTTCTTCATTGCTGCCAAAAATAATGTCATCTACATACACAACAAGTATTACCAATTTGTCATTTTGAACTTTTATATAAAGATTGCTATCTGTTGATCCTTTTGAAAAACCTTGTTGATGAAGATATTTATCCAAACGATAGTACCAAGCCCTTGGAGCTTGTTTGAGCCCATAGAGAGCCTTTTTCATTCTGCATACAAGATTTGGATCATTTCCAAGAATGAACCCATCTAGTTATTCAATGTATACTTCTTCTTCCAAGTCTCCATTCAGAAAGGCTGATTTCACATCCATTTGAAATACTTTGAAGTTTTGAAAACTTGAGAGAGCAAGGAATATTTGGATGGCCTCAAGTCTTGCGACGGGAGCAAAGGTTTCTTCAAAGTCTATTCCTTCTTTCTGCGCATACCATTTACAAACAAGTCTGGCTTTGTTTCTAATTACTTCTCCATTTTCATTCAATTTATTTTTGAAGACCCATTTTGTTCCGATAACATTCTTATCCTTTGGTCTAGGAACCAATTCCCAAGTGTTGTTCTATTCAATCTTCTCAAGTTCTTCATCCATTGCTTTCACCCAACATTCATCTTTGCATGCTTCTTTCACATTTTGTGGTTCAGTAGAAGAGAGTAATGCCAAATAGATTGAAGCTTCTGCAAGTGTTCTTCTTGTTTGTACACCTGCTTCTTTCTGCCCCATAATCTGAGATTCTG
>APFE030768654.1:0-63853 GCA_000404065.3 Pinus taeda | reverse complement strand
TTCGCGTTTCCCTGTTTCCAAAATTTGGGGAGGTCATGTTTCGTATCACTTCCCTTTTCGAAAACTTGTACCCGTTTCCCCATTTCGTGCAACTTAGGTTTGGTTATTTTGTGGTAGAATTAGCCTTAAGGTGTGTTGGGTGTTAAATTTCCATGAAACTTTGCAACTACTTAATGAATTACCGAAAACTGAAACCAAATTTACTTTCACCAAGATATAGGGTTTCTTAACAAATTAGAAGCAACAAAATAAAACACCAAAGAATAGAACACATGCACACAAATTGACACACTTGTTTTCTCAGGGAACCCAACAGGGAAAACTTGCTTCCTAGGTTGTGGTATTTTATTAATTATTCTTGAGCAATTGGATCTATTATAAAGCAATTTGTCTATGAGAAAGCGTTATGCTTTTTCTCACTAATCTCACCTGATACAATTGATCTTGATCTGCCTCGATCATTGCTTGATCTCAACCTTCTAACTCGCAACTGTTCCCTTGTTGAATACTTGACTTGCCTTTGCAATTCCTTATCCTAGCTCCTATTCTCTTACGCACTTGGCAACCCTATTTTCTTGCGCAGATCTCCTATTTCCTTGCACACAAGGAGCTCCTATTTCTTAGCGCACAAGTCCCTATTTCCTAGCACACTTGTGGCTCCTATTCTCTTGCGCAAATCTCCACAAGTCTCCTATTTCCTAGCACATTAGTGGCTCCTATTTCTTAGGACACAAGCTTCCGCAAATCTGCGCACAATCAATCTCCTGAATTCTAGCGCATTTGTGATCTCGTATTTCTAAGGAAACAAGCTCTGTGCTCTCCACAATCAAATACACTCTCACAAACTCGTGAACTGTCTTATCTCACAAACCTTAAAACATATGATTTCCTGTGCCTTTGTCCTCCTCTTTATAGACCTAATTTGAACATGCAAGGAGGCCCAGTTCTATTTTAAGTCGAGTCCTGATTGAGAGCTAACTGAGAGTTCTTCTCGTCCTTTCTCCAATCAACACTAGAGTTCTTAACTCATTCTCTCTCTAATCAACATCAGAGACTAACTCCCCCTTCCTTCAATCAAGATTGAAGATTAACTCTCTCTAATTGAACTTGTAATGGTTATCCCGTTCTCTAGTCAAACTGATGAAGACTCCACTTAACTGAAGCTCCAACACTACACATGCTAACTTGATGATTATTCCAATAAATTAGAAATAAACTTATCCTAATTGAAGTCTAACTCATGAGCTCACACTCATTCTAAGAGAAAGACAAATCGAGGTCTTCACTGGCTAAGACACAAGTCAAAAGACCTTTACTTGCTACATTTTCAACATTGGGGTCTTACCCTAACCTCCCTAATTTAGGATACCTAGGAGATAATGAATTGATGTATGTGACCATCCTATTTGAATAAATCTCTTTAGATAGTAGTGGATAGTTATTTAATGTAAAATGGTCCTCTATATTAAATGAGGTCTAGTAGATAGTCATTACTCATTAGGGATGAGACCACAAGTAGTTAGGTTTTTGCTATTGAGAATCTATTTAAAGAACTGAGAGACTATGGAATATTTTGTTGAATACTGTTGTATTTGGAACTTTGCTTAGTGAAAGGTCACCCCATCTTAAGAGGCAAGTGAACATAGTTTTGTTTCTTTTGATTATCATAATACAAGGGTATATTTCATATATTTCCTCTTACTTGTCTCTTGTATCTGGTTGTAGCATATATAATCTTTATATATCTCATTTGTGTTTCAAGTCTATGTTGATGTTGATAGCTCAGTTAGGTTCTTCTGCATAAGCCAGGTGTCAAGCATGCAAAAGATGTTCCAAAGCACATTTAGGTACTTGCTTGTGTTGAGCAAGTGATGTTTATGATTTCTTTCTGAATTTTAACTTAGTAAAAGCACATTAATTACTTAATGTTGGCTATTAAGGTAAGATTTCTAATAAAAAATGAATTTAACTCATTTTTAGGTTTAATCTCTACCATTGATCTCAAATGAGGCTTAAGATCTAATCATAGCCACTCATCGCTCAGGAGATTAGGATTATGGCTTTGGCTTAATGATAATTATAAAAGAAGCCAAAGGGAGAGGAGGAAGACACATTGAATTATTGTGAGAACGATTTTCTCAATGGATTTAGAGACTCAAGACTAAAGAGAAGAGAATGCAGTGAGGTGATTTGGGGAGAATAATTCAGAGGAGCCTAGTTTGTGGAGAGAGAGAGGGCCAAATTTGGAGGAGGCCAAAATCTGTGAGGGGTTGAGATTTTCTAGCCAAGTTTGCGCTAGGGTAGGAGGTTTTTCTCTAGTGCACAAGGGATCATACAAAGCAAGGAAGAGGAGGCTGATTTGTAGGTGGGGAACTTGGGAGTTTCTAGGGTTGAGAATTTCTAGTGGGTTGAATTCTTTAGGGGTTGAAAATCTAGGTTCTATTGAGTTGTATTTTTTTAGTGTATTGAGGGTCATTTTCCCTGTTAGGGGAGCCCTAATTTTCTTGAGTAATAGAAAAGTGAAGGAGAATTTGTTGAGCAAATTTTTGTTCTGTTTTGTGTTTGATTTTCTATTAAATTTGTGTTGCAATTATTTAAGTGAAATGCCCACGTATTTTTTATTTAACAATTTCAAGAAAAAATGGTTTGTTGGGGTGAATATAATTTTTTGGGTAAAATAAATTGGTTAGCATAGAGCACTAAAATTCTAAAGAGAGAGATCGATTTGTCATAGGGCTTATAACAGTAAAATAATTTTCTAGCAGTTATATTTTTTCTAGGGTTTGAGTATTCGGGTTCAAAATTGTGAGAATGGTTGCAACAGGGTTAAGGTTTGAAGACGGTTGGAGGGTGCATTCAAGTACAGTCCTTGGAAGGAGGGGATATCATTAGTATTGATGGAGAACAGGATCTGGAAGTTTGTAGATCAATAACTCACCCCTCCTATTGATGCTACACAATTGGCTATCCATAACCAAAATGATATGAAAGCGAAGATAATCATTTTGGATGAGGTGGAAGATCATGTAATCCCTCATCTTTCTAGAGATAAATCAGCTAGGGAAATGTGAGAATGTCTAAGTAAGTTGTACTAGAGCGATAATCACAATAGAAAAATGGTGTTGAGGGAAAAGGTCAACATCACCAAGATGTCCAGGTCAGATACCATAACATCTTATCGCAATAGGATCACTCAAGTTCATGATGAGTTGATTGTAGCTGGTGAGGCTGTGTTAGATGAGGAGTTGGTAAGGATGGCCCTAAATGGCTTCACAATGTTGAAGAGTGTAACTAGGTTCGGTCTTCATAATGTCATGTAACTGTGAATTTTTGTAAATGATGTGAAGAAGGAAAATAAAATTATTATTGTAAGACTTGCTTCATGGGTTTCATGAGCAAGGGATTTTCTTTTAGATGGCTCCCATTGCGAGCCTTTAGGAATTTCCATAGAGTTAATGCCATGTATGGAATGTATATAAGTCTATAAAGGTGTCTAGAAGCCCTCCAACGACAAGCATTAGTCCTCCTCTTCTTATGTCGACATCAAGATGAAGCATAACTCATGCGGCTCACAATTATGGAGACACAACCCTTCATATATTCAGTTCGGCTTATTTATGAAGGGCAACCACTATAAATAGGCGTGAAGGGTCCTCGCATTAGGACAATTAGAATTTCGCATATCTCTCTGTGGTTTCGGATGGATAGCAACAGAATGAAGTTCATATCTCTCTCTGAGTTTTCAGGTGAGTGTAATAGGGGACAAGTTCGGATTTCAGTGGCCTAACAAAGAGACAAGTTCAGATAACCTTATGAGATTCGTATGAAGTTTTAGTGCCACAGTTCAGCGTAGAAGGTACAGTTTGAATGGAACTCAGATAGAGAAGGGTAGGACAACGAGGATATCTTTTGGGCTAATCACAGTAAGGAAATTCGGAAATCACTCTGGAATTTCGAATGAATAGTGCAAAGATTATCTCGGTGTAGAAGCTCGGTCTAAGATACAAGATGGCAGATACAAGCTCAAGGGTCTCTCTGTCTTGGATCAGAGATACAACCTTGAGGACATAACAGTTCGGTACAACCGCAGTTCGTTGATGATGACAGTAAGGTCTCACAAGAAGAGATCTCGATAAGATCTCAGTGATGTCAATGCCTCAATGCTCAGAAGATCGAAGACGAGGAGGAGTCAAGAAGAAGAGAAAATAGTGAAGAGAACTAATGTCTTGGTCTTGGAGTGGCTAATAGGTCAAGGGTCTTGGTATTCATCAATTGGAATCTCTATAAGAAGAATTTGTGCGGGTTTTCCTCTCAAAGAGTGAGAGGTTTTGGCCCTAGCTGATAGCCTACATTCTGTGTCTCTTGTCTATTTATGTTCATGCATTGGTTACTGTTTGATGAAGAAGAACACTAATAATCTAGGAAAAAGAAGATTCTAATCTAATGATGTAAAAAGCATTCACAAGCAATTACTAATCAAAGAGAAATCACCTACTAATGAAGCCCTAGATTTCTCTTCATGGCATCAGAGCTAAGGTGACAATTAAGGAAGAGCATCTAATCAAAGAGACACTCAAGGATCAAGTTTCAAGAAGGCATCAAAACAAGTTGAAGGATATCAAAGTGAAATCGAGATCTACATTGAAGTAGAAAGTCTCGGGATCATTAATCAAATCAAGGCAACTAGAAGTCTACACCAACAAAAGTGTTGGATCCTCTAGTCACCATCAAAAGGCCGCAATGACCCTCATCAAGTCGAAGAAATCTACAATGCAAGGTAGCCCAAAGTATAGACATCCTAGAGAAGGGCTTCAAGGACTAAGATCACATCATATTAGAGAAAGTCGAAACCTTAGAAGCATTTTTGATCTGCACTCATTCACCACCGAAGAAATCGAAGTATCTTGAAGGTTAGTTATCCCAAGAAGGCTAAAAGGCATTGCCATCATCTTCAAAAGGTTCCAATGCAGTCTCCCCTCATTGAAGCAAGGATCTTCTCCTTGTCATTCGAGGAAGCATCAAGAGATCCTCATTAAATCAACATCATCAAAGAAGAGTTAGATCAAAGGCGTTGTCATCACAAAAGGAGCAATCTCCTTTCATTGAAGAAGGGATTTTCATTTGGAAGATCATTCAAAAGGGGCACTGATACATCTTCTTCAACCACCATTAAAGTGATCAAGTTGAAGATTTCATCTTCACTTGTCAAGAGGATAGACATAGTCCTCGAAGAAAGTGGAGTCACTGATCATATCTATGAAAAGGCCTCCAAACCATTCAAAGGTCAAGCATGATTTGAATACATGGAAAGGGATCAAGGGGCTCAAGGGATTCTTATGAAATCAGTCAAAGGTCCCCTCATTCCCTATATAGCAGGATCAGAGACATCAAAGAGATATATGATAAACTGGTAAAACTATTCTCTGAAGATGCGATAAAGAAGGTCACATCACTTAGATCTGATCTACACAACTTGAAGGTATCAAAGGATAAAGGATTATCTTCATAAGTTCTCAATTGCAAGATCTGGGAGAGATAATCTTCATTGTTCTAAATACACTAACTGATGAACAAGGTAACAAATGATTATGAGGATAAGAAAGCTATCCCATTCAACAGCTTGTGGTTTCTATAGGAGATGACAAGTTGAGGGCAAAAGGGTTGAAGGATCAATGAAAGGATTAAGACATTTTGTCGAAAGAAAAGAAGAACATAGCTAAGATTCAATGCTATGAGCATTATAGGAAAGATTGTCCTAGGTGCAAAAAGGGCAATAACAAGGAAGATAGAGAAGAAGTCCATTTCACCGAAGAAGTGGAGGAAACTGAAAGAGGAAAAGCATTAGAAGCAAGAGCTTGTGACATCACCATAGGGAAACATGAAGGACAATTGGAACAAAATCTATTGTAGTCAAATATGAATGATATAGCTCTTGAGAACCTCATTGGAAGCTTAAGGAAAGGAAGAAGTCATCTAGGACAAGGCTCATCATACATCAAAAGGAAACACTTACTAGATGGGGATATGTAAAATCCTCAAGATTCTCTGATTGAATCTTCATCGGAAGGTTCACCAATCTAGAGAGGAAGCAAGTGTTTCATCAATAATTCCAACTTGTGGAATTCATGGGATGATGGTATGATGACATGAGAGATGAAGCAGATCAAGGGATTGAAGCTCTTTCCAATCAAGGAAGTTGATGAGACAAGCCTAGATGACCTAAAGGTAAATGAGGTATGTATGCTTGCATTCAATATTATAAAGTCATGTTGTATGGTTGCAGGTAACATGGATCACTGCTCAATCTTGAGAAGCATGATTAAAGGAAAGGAATCTCCTCCTATGAAAGGATGCCAGAAGGCATGAGTCACACTAGATGAAATCAACATAATATGTCCTCATATGAAGTATGAGGTAGTTGATTAGAATTGAGGAACTCTGATTGGAAGCTCCTGGGAATGAAATGAAATGTGTGAAGAAAGGAAGGAAGAGATTATGAGATTATGCAACCATGGTAAAAGCAATCACCATCCGGAAGACCAAGAAGATTTGACTAGGAAATCTCCTGGAAAGATATGAAGACTCTGATGGAAGTTTGAAAAAGATGGAGATCCTTGACAATAGATATCTTTGGGAGATATGTCAACATGTATGCAAGATGCTGATGCAAGTTGGAAGATGTCATGATGAAAGACCATCACAAAGGTAATATTGATAGAAGTGTTCATTTTTATTTTTGAACAAATATCTGGATGGGCTTATGCAAGACTGCCAAAGGAAGAATTGTGGATGTCTTCCCAGAGGACCATGTAGAAGGATGTAAGATCCTTCTGAAGAATGGTATGAAGAAGGCAACATGACATAAAGCAAGGCTAGATGTAGACTGATGGACCACTTTCTGATGAAAGGAGTGATGACATGATTGACTCATGGATGAAAGTGATGGATGGTCTGTGCCTTATGGAGAAGCCCCAAAAGATGAAGACTCCTTGACAAAGAAATTCATGAACATCGAAGGAAGGAGTTGGAGCTGCTGTAGGTCCCTAATTAAGAGGGAGCCTGAAAACAAGTTTCTTACTTGGAAGAAACTTGGAAATTCCTTAACCAAGAGGGAGCTTAGGTACATTCCTTCCGTAGGAATGAGTATATTCCATTATTGGAATTTATATGTCCTCTTTAATTGAGAGAGAGAGATAGACACATCATTCTGGTCTTCACCTGGAAAGACAGAATGGAGGATTGGGCAAACATCTAGCATCCGATGCTCTTTGAGGATGAGATAGGGCATCCAAGATAAGAGTAGTTGTAGAGGATCGATATTCTTTGAGGACTGGCTATCCAAGATAAGAATAGTCCAAAGTAGGTCATACTTTGTGAACACTCGAGTGGAGTATGTACCTTGAGAGACAATGATTATGGTGTCTATGAATCATTGGTCTCGCCGGCATTGTGCTCTGATCATGAGGATATAATTGTTAGTCAAGGCCTTGCTATGTGACAATGCTCTCTAAATATGATGCTAGACAGATGGGTTACCAATCCGATTCTTCTCATGAGAAATTCTTCAGATTGAGAATGACCAAGTACCATTATGAATACCTCCCTAGTTAAGAGGGAGTGTTGAAGAGTATAACTAGGTTCGGTCTTCATAATGACATGCAACTGTGACTTTTTGTAAATGATGTAAATAAGGAAAATAAAATTATGATTGTAAGACTTGCTTCATGGGTTTCATGAGCAAGGGATTTTATTTTAGATGGCTCCCATTGTGAGCCTTTAGGAATTGTCATATTGTTAATGTCATGTATGGAATGTATATAAGTCTATAAAGTTGTCTAGAAGCCTTCCAATGACAAGCACTAGTCCTACTCTTTGTATGTCGGCCTCAAGATGAAGCAGAACTCATGTCGGCTCACAGTGATGGAGACACAACCCTTCGTATACTCAGGTTGGCTTATTTATGAAGGGCAACCACTGTAAATAGGCGTGAAGGGTCCTCGCATTAGGACAATCAGAATTTCGCATATTTCTCTGTGGTTTTGGATGATAGCAGCATAATGAAGTTTGGATATCTCTCTCTGAGTTTTTGGGTGATAGTAATAGGAGACAAGTTCAGATTTCAGTGGCCTAAAAAAGAGACAAGTTCGGATTACCTTCTGAGATTCGTATGAAGTTTCAGTGCCATAGTTCAGTAAGGTACAGTTCAGATGGAACTCGGATAGAGAAGGGAGGGACAACAAGGATTTCTTATGGGCTAATCACAATAAGGAAGTTTGGAAATCACTTTGGAATTTCGGATGAATAGTGCGAAGATTGTCTCGGTGTAGAAGCTCGGTCTTAAGATACAAGATGGCAGAGACAAGCTCAAGGGTCTCTCTGTCTTGGATGAGAGATACAATCTTGAGGACATAACTGTTCGGTACAACCACAGTTCGTTGATGATGACGGTAAGAAGGTCTCAAAAGAAGAGATCTCGATAAGAACTCAATGGTGTGAATGTCTCAATGCTCAGAAGATCGAAGAGGAAGAGGAGTCAAGAAGAAGAGAAGACAGTTAAGAGAATTGGTGTCTTGGTCTTGGAGTGGCTAATAGGTCAAGGATCTTGGTCTTGGTATTCATCAATTGGAATCTCTATAAGAAGAATTTGTGTGGGTTTTCCTCTCAAAGAGTGAGAGGTTTTGGCCCTGGCTGATAGCCTACTTTCTGTGTCTCTTGTCTATTTATGTTCATACATTGGTTACTGTTTGATGAAGAAGAACACTAATAATCTAAGAAGAAGAAGATTCTAATCTAATGATGTAAAAAACATTCACAAGTAGTTACTATTCAAAGAGAAATCACCTACTAATGATGCCTTAGATTTCTCAACACACAAAACCATGGACTCCCTTCATTAAGTGTATTATGGCAGAAGAGAAGCTTCTAGATTCGGAGGGGTTATGGGATGACTTCATCTAGGAGGAGATTTGAGAGGAGTTTGTACATGGTGGCCAACAGAAAGGTGATGATGTGAACCTTTCCCTTGTGAGTTAGGCAAGGAAGGGCAAGGGGAAGAATGTGAGTGGGGAAGCTACTTCATAGGATGGTAAGAAGAAGGACATGAGCTAAGTCAAGTGCTTTGCATGTCACAAGTTTGGTTGCTATGTAGGTCAATGTTCGAACAAGAAGAAGGGCAAGGGGAAGGCACGGTTGCAGCTTCAGGAGATTCGCAAATCAACGAGTTTACCACGAGGTTCGAGAAGGATTTCTCATTGGTGGCTTGCCTTTCTAGCACCATAACCAAGGGTGCGTGGTTCATGGACTATGTTGCTTCTCGTCACATAATGGGATCACAAAATTTGTTCACCAACATTTGAAAGGGAGACTTAGAGTTACATGTGTGCTTGGCAACAATGTTGAGTGTGCAATAGGGGGGATTGGGACTATCTAGTTTCAACCAGAGTCAGGAGAGCCTTTGGAGGTGACAGTGGTATTGTATGTTCCAGGGTTAACTAAGAAACTTCAAGCAATCTTAGCCGTGGAGGACAAGGGATATGAGGTTTTCTCTTGAGATGGATAGGTATTTGTAAGGGTGAGATCTTCAAGTTTGAGCACAGGTCGAGTGATTGGGAGGAGAGAGGGGAAGTTGTACATGTTGAGGGGTCAGCCTGTACACGCCTTGGTTCACAACAACGATAGTTTGTGCGATTTATGGCATAGGAGGATGGGTCACTTGCACCACAAAGCCTTACCTATATTGAGGGAAATGGTCACTGGTCTTCTAGAGCTCAATGTAGAGCAATTGGGTGTATGCAAGGGTTGTGCATTTGGCAAGTATGCTAAGACAACCTTTCTTAACAGTGACAACAGGTCCAAGGGCATATTGGATCTGGTACATTTAGATGTGTGTCGTCCTATGTTAATGTCATCTTTGAGTGGTTATAGTTACTACGTGATCTTCATAGACGACCTCTCTAGGAGAATGTGGGTCTACTTCATGAAGGCTAAGGATGAAGTCTTCAGTCGGCCCTGAGAGTTTAAAGCTCTCATGGAGAACCAAACAAGGAGGAAGGTCAGACTTTTGAGGTCGGACAATGGAGGCCAATATACCTCCAATGACTTAAAGAATTTATGCAGGGAGGCAAGAATCAAGCAGGAGATGGCAATGCCTTACAAGCCACAATAGAATGGGGTTGGAGGGAGGAAGAGTAGGGCCATCATTGGAGCTTCCAAGGCTATGATACATGATGAAGTTCTGCCCATGTTTCTTTGGGCAAAAACTTGTCACATGAGAATGTACATTCTGAATAAGAGTCCTCACGAGGTCTTGGAGGACAATACTCCTGCGAAGGCATTCATAGGAGTGAGATTGGAGGTTGGGCATTTTCATATCTTCAGGTGTTTGGTATATATCTATGTACCTTCAGAGAAGAGGATGAAGTTGGAGCCCTCAACATAGAAGGTCATTTTGGTGGGTTACAATAGACTTTAAGGGCGTAGAAGGTGTACATTCCATTGCTGGGGAAGATTGCGGTGAGCAGGGATGTCCGGTTTGATGGAAAATTGACCATTTAGAAAGTCACATGAAACCCTTCCAATGATTGCATAGGATATGGAGCAAGAGGCTCCAAAGGTTGAGGAGAGATCAATAGTAGCAGTGGCTGGGACCCGACCTTCATATCTAGAGGAGTTGGAGGCTCTTGCTTCTGTCAGAAGGAGGCGGAGATGCTTAAGAGCATGTGGAGACTCCTAGGAGCACCTTTAGCGAGAGTAGACCATTGAGAGAGTTTCCTAGTTATGGTGCTAATGAGTGACATCATTGACTCTGAGCGTAGCAATTACGAGGAGGAAGTAGGCCAATAGGTTTGGAGGGGTCCCATGGTGTAGGAGTATGTCTCCATCATGAAGAATGATGTGTGGAACATTGTGCCTAGGCTAGAGGGGAAATCAATGGTTAGTTTGAGGTGGGTCTATAAGATCAAGGATGTTGTAAATGGAAGTATTGAGAAGTATAAGGCTAGGTTTGTGGGGAGAGGCTTCTCCTAGAAGGATGGAGTGGACTAGAGGATACATTTGCTCTAATTGCCAGGTATAGTTCTATCAGGGCTTTTATATTTATTGCTTGAGAGACGGGGTGGAGGATACATCAGATGGATGTGGAAACCAATGTTGCACGAAACGTACTCGACAAATACTCAACTAGCAGATCACTCACTGACTTGGGAAGACTCAGGAGTAGACTCGGGAAAGACTCGACAAATAGCAACAAACAAAAAAATATCTCATGTTTTTTGCATAAAAGATAAACTAATGGCATTTCCAACACATGCAAGTTATAAAACCATGGTTTACATAAGAATTCATATCATCATCTCATAAAATATGATCATATAAGTTATAACATAACACAACTAAGATTTATATTCAAAATTTTTAAAAGCAAATTGAAAAATGATTTCATAAACAAAATAACATATGGTAGCAAATTGCAAGTTCTCCATGAATCATAGCATAACTGGAAAACCAAAAATAGATAGTGTCTCCATGTGCAATGTCATGTCTCATGCATCAGCATGAGGATGCCTAGAACAAGACCTCGAGGAGCTAGTGCCAACATCAGTGGGTGCTGAAGGAAATGTAACTAGGTTCGGTCTTCATAAATGTACTTTTGATATATTTATTTATTCAAGAAAAATAAATATTATATTTATTATATATGTTAATGAGTTTCTTGCTCATTGAAATTTAGCACATGTTAAAGTGCTATAGGTGAGTCAGAGTCAAAAGGATTATGTTGAAGACCTTAAGGGCATGTTACACTAGGTATACTTATGTATTAGAGTCAAAGAAGACACCTCCAAGCAAAGTCAAGTCTCCTCCAAGCAATGGCACAATCAAAAGAAGCCATCTGAAGCAAATAAGTCAAGTCGGCCTACAGTCAGCAAGTCGGCCTTCAAGTTGGCCTAAAGGAGGGACAATCCTCTATATATAGAGTTTGTCCACTCCCTTATAACGTCAAGCAATCAACTTTGAAATCAACGAAGAAGGGCAGTGGAGAAAAGGTGAAGAAAGACAAGTGTAAGGAGCCTCTAGTGCAACGAAGAAAGAAAAATTAGGTCGAAGTCAAAATGACTGTTTCTAGGGTGGAAAACAATCACACGTTCGAGAAACAGAGGTATCCCTACAATCATAACCACAACAACATAACAATCCTATATTTATCTTTGTTTGGGCGAAAGTTAGGCCTATAAGGCCTCCTACTCAAGCAAAGAAAATTCTCTCTCAAGCGAAGATGAAAGGACCCTAATTCACAAGGAAACCTTCCAGACATGCGAAGATCTAGGGCTGTTGTACAGTCACACCAAGTCTACATCTACATCTGAAGAAGGACCTCGTTTGGTTGAAAGAAGGAAGGCGTCTACATAAGTGAAAGATATCTATACTACATAAGTGAAAGATATCACTAAGTATAGAAGAGACACATCTCATCTAGAGCTCACATAAACAAGGTCTATCAACAGTTAAAAGAAGGACGAAGTGCCAGAAGGAGAAGGATAAAGTGTCGAAAGGAGAAGGATAAAGTGTTGGGAAGACAAAGTGCAGAAAGGAGGAAGGATTTGACTTGTGCTTAGAGGATACTCTGGTCAGGGGTTTAGGGTTTGGCATTGATCAATAATAAGCTATAATAATAGAAATTTACCAAAGGGTTTTCCTCTCAAGAGGAGAGAGGTTTTGGCCCTGGAAGAGAGCCAACATTTTGTGTTCTTGTTCTTATGGTTTTGGTAGCAATTTGATGAAGTACACACATGCATTAATAATAATAATAAGAAGATTAAACTAACAAGACAAATTGTAAAAAGTCTCCACAAATTGTTATCAAGTCAAGAAGAATCACACTACACCTAATTGCCCTTGATTCTTCAACATGGTATCAGAGCTAAGGTGACACATCAAGGAAGGACATCTACAAAGTTGAAGCATCAAGCAAGAAGTCTCTATCACATCAAGGACAAGAAGGTCTACCATCCATCACTCATCAAGGAAGACTACAAAGCAAGAAGAAGAGCCTTACATAAAGGCACCTACAAGAAGAGCAAATCAAAGAAGGACCTACATCAAGCTACAAGTCATCAAGGGAATCTCATAATCAAGCAAGTCCACTTGAAGAATGCAACTTGAAGAACTTCAAGATCTAAGGAAGGCAAGCCATCAAGTCTTCAAGGAGAAATAAAGTCCACTATATCTCAAAATCTATCAAGTAAGTATATATCCCCTTCTGAATATACATAAATGTCTTTTTGCAAGGAAAGCAACAAATTGGTAGGTACCAATAACTTTCTTTCATGGAAGAAGAGGACTGATTTACTTCTCAAGGAGAATGAACTTCTAGAACACATCAAAGGGAATATCACTATTCTTGCTAAGGAACAAACTCAAGCCTTAGCCAAGTACAATAAGGATGAGACAAGAGCTCAAAGGATTCTATGATAAACTAATAGAGCTATTCTCGGTAACCACAATTGGAGAAGTGATATCTCTACGAAATGAATTGTACAAAATGAAGATATCAAAGGAAGGAATAGCTTCCCACTTCATGAAGATCTCTGAGATGGGGGATCAACTTCAAGAGTTAGGGGAAGTCATGTTCGACAGGGAAATGACAATTGTAGTACTCAGTGCTCTACTTGAGGATTGGGGCAACTTCACATATAGCATATATGCCAAGAAGGAAGCCACTCCACTAAGTGAAATGTGGTCTCTATGCAAGATAGAGGAAACGAGACTCAAAGCAAAGGAAGATGTGGGATCAAAGGAGCAAGCATTTGCTACCATGGCCAAGAAAAAGGGAAAATTTGACAAATTTGGTCCACGAAGAACAAACAATAGAGATATGTCCAAAATCCAATGCTTTGGATGCCAAGAATATGGACACTACAAAAGGAATTTTCCTAAACTAAAGAAGGACAACAACCACAGAAGAATAAGGGAAGAAGCTCATGTGACTCAAGAAATGAAAGAAGACAAGAAGCAAAAGAAGGAAGATCCTCTAGATCTCTACTATGACTAAGTCTACTTCTTTACTTAAAGTCTTTTTTCAAAGTTTTGAGTAGTATAGGACAATGTTGCATGAAGCGGGGACGAAGCGAGGACGTTTTTTGGAAGCGGGGACGTGGAAGTGTCATTTTCCAAAAATCTAGGAAGTGAAGTGTCTGCTCTATATATATATTATATATAATTATTTTATTTTTTAATTGTTTTTGCATTTATACTCAAAATAAACATCCCAAACAGGTGGAAGCATCCAGGGAGCGTCCAAAACAGTTGGAAGCGTCCAAAACAGGCGGAAGTGCGCTTCCGGGGACGCTTCCTGTACGAATCTGCACGGGACGCGCTTCGGGCCTTAGAACCGGGGGGGACGCTTCCTGCAACATTGGTATAGGAGCATGTAGGAATAAAATAAAATTGCATGGCTAGAAACATCTTCTAGAATCTAGAAGCATGATGTACATAGAGTTCAAAATACTCATGTAGAAGGAGCATTTATAAATAGAACAAAATGCATGGTTAGAAATATCTTCTAGAATATAGGAGCATGGTAGATATAACTCAAGATATTCATGTAGAAGTGGCATACCTAGTATAGGACCTCATCCACAATGAAAGGAAATTGATCATGATTAAGAATCTTGGAAGACCTCCATCATCAAAAAGAAAGAAACATTTGCAAGGTAAGGATCTTCAAGATCCACTGATTGAATCTCCAAAAGAAGATTCATAAACAAAAGCAGATGTCTCATTGGGAGTCCCATTCATGGGATTCAAGAAAAGGATGATATGCAAGGCAAGCTAAGATGAAGCAAGAAGGGCCATGCCAAGGACAACGAAATGAAGCTAAGATGATCAAAGGAGAATCAAGATGAGGTATGTATGCATCAAAGTTAAGTCGTGTCACCATATGTGTATTATTGAGTCATAGGAATAGTTCTATGACATGATGAAGTATGAAAGAATCTCTTTCACCAATGACATGCTCGAAGGCATGTACTACAATGCAATGAAGGCCAACAAAAAGAAATACTCACATAAAGAGTATAAGATTGCTGACTAAGAAGCAAGTGGAGAAGGAATGTTGACTAGTCCTAGAAGCAAGCAATAAAGAAGTGCTCCCATAAGGAGCATAAGGTGGTTGACCAATCTACTAAAGAAGATGCAAATGAAGAAAGAGACCAAGCATGTGAAGAACACCATGGTTACGAAGAATCACTATTTGACAAGATACTTTGAAGACATCTCCTGTAAGAAGGCATGACAACTTTGACAAAGATCAAAGGACCCTTGACACCTATAAAGGCCTTGGAGATATGAAAGGTGCAGATAACTGATTCTACTCTACAAAGATGTCATGATGAAGAAGGCATCCAACAAAAGTACCATTTAATGTTGAAGCAATATCAGGATGAAGTCATGAAGGGCTACTAGATTGAAGTATGGAAACAAGCAAGTACAACAGAGCATCCATATGAAAAAGTATTCCGAAGCATAGACAAGATGACAAAGGAGTAGGCAGATGACAAGAGAACGTGATATATGACATGAAGGCTACTTTCCATAAGGAAGCAATGACATGACAAACCAGGTAGGAATGTGAACAATGGATGGTGCCCTTCTAAGAAGAAGATTCAAATAAAGGCTTCATGACATCAAAGGAAAGAAGGAGATCAAGCAGTTGGAGAACCCATGAAGAAGAAGTTACGGATGAATGGACAAGTCCCTACTAGCTAAGAGGGAGTTATAACAAGTTCCTCATTACAAAGGAACTTGGACAAGTACCTTCTCAGAGGATACTTGGGCATGTCTTCCTCAATTGAGAGGAAGTGATAGACACAACATTCTTGTCTTCACTTGGGAAGAAAGAATGGGAGGATTGGGTAATCACCTGGCATCCAAGACAAGAGTAGGCAAGATGACTGATATTCTTTGAGGGCTGGGAACCCAAGATAAGAATAGTTCTAGAAGGTCATACTCAGTGAACACCCGGGTGGGTATGTACCTTGAGAGACAATGACTAAGGTGTTTATAAGTCATTGGTCTCGCCAACATTGTGCTCTGATCTATTGAGAGATAGAGCTGTCAGTCAAGGCCTTGTTGTGGAAACAATGTTGTTTTCTATGATGCTATAACAAATGGATTGCCAATCCAATTTCTCTTATGTGAATTTTTCAAGATTGAAAAATAGCCAAACACATTGTAATGTTGTATGAATACCTCCCTAGTTAAGAGGGATTGTTGAAGGAAATGTAACTAGCTTCGGCCTTCATAAATGTACTTTTGATATTTGTATTTATTCAAGAAAAAGAAATATTATTTTTATTATATTTGTCAATGGATTTCTTGCTCATTGAAATAGGTTTAGCACATGTTAAAGTGTTATATGTGAGTCAAAGACTCAAAAGAATTATGTTGAAGACCTTAAGGGCATGTTACACTAGGTATACTTATGTATTAGAGTCAAAGAAGACACCTCCAAGCAAAGTCAAGTCTCCTCCAAGCAATGGCACCATCAAAAGAAGCCATCTGAAGCAAATAAGTCAAGTTGGCCTATAGTTAGCAAGTTGGCTTAAAGGAAGGACAATCCTCTATATATAGAGGTTGTCCACTCCCTCGTAATGTCAAGCATTCAACTTTGAAATCAACGAAGAAGGGCAGCCGAGAAAAGGTGAAGAAAAGACAAGTGTAAGGAGCCTCTAGTGTAGCGAAGAAAGAAAAGTCTAGGCCGAAGTCAAAAGGACTATTTCTAGGGTGGAAAACAGTGACACGTGCAAGAAACAAAGGTATCCCTACAGTGATAACCGCAACAACATAACAGTCCTATATTTATCTTTGTTTGGGCTAGAAAGTTAGGCCTATAAGGCCTCCTACTCGTGCGAAGAAAACTCACTCTGAAGCAAAGGTGAAAGGACCCTATTTCACAAGGATACCTTCTACATGTGCGAAGATCTAGGGCTACTGTACAATCACACCAAGTGTACATCTACATCTCAAGAAGGATCTCGTTTGGTTGAAAGAAGGAAGGTGTCTACATAAGTGAAGGATATCACTAAGTACAGAAGATAAGCATCTCATCTAGAGCTCACATAAACAAGGTCTATCAATAGTTAAAAGAAGGACGAAGTGCCTGAAGGAGAAGGATAAAGTGTTGGGAAGACAAAGTGCAGAAAGGAGGAAGGACTTAACTTGTGCCTGGAGGATACTCTGGTCAGGGGTCTAGGGTTTGGCATTGATCAATAAGAAGCTTCAATAAGAGAAATTTACTGAAGGGTTTTCCTCTCAAGAGAAGAGAGGTTTTGGCCTAGGCAGAGAGCCAACATCTTGTGTTCTTGTTCTTATGGTTTTGGTAGCAGTTTGATGAAGTACACATACATGCATTAATAATAAGAAGAAGAAGATTAAGCTAACAAGACAAATTGTAAAAAGACTCCACAAATTGTTATCAAGTCAAGAAGAATCACACTACACCTAATTGCCCTTGATTCTTCAACAGTAGGCTCAAACAATAATTATGAGGTTGGTGTCTTTGGAGTTTCCCTTTGAGAAAATGGCAGGCTAGAGGGATCTTGTGTCTCCTCATCAAGCCAACTCAAATCATCAGTAGGCAACTTCTCCACAACCCATTGGGCTCTAGATCAATGTCATCCAATGCAATTGGATAAAAATTCTTTGGACACATTTGTTTAGTGAGCAGTGGTAGGTTGTAATAGATGTAGACCAACTTTTGTAACCTCTCATGCTCCAACTTGTTACACTTTTGCTATGGATGTGCTCAAACATTGACCAATTGCACTCACATCCTGCAACACTACAAGGCTGGCTTAAAACTCTGATTGCAAATTCTTGCAATTCCAATGCCTCAGTGCCACAATCTATACACCAATTGGTTGTAAAAAACAACATAAAAGTCTAGAGTGTTGCAAATTACAATGTAAAACTTAAAGAATTTATAGAATTTAAAAATTGAATCTTACATGGCATTTTCTTGTCCCTTAGCCGTATGGTTGAGCTAAATCCAAACTTTGCCAAATGCTTCCTTGTACATGTCTCGTTGCAATTTTTTTTTGTCTTGAATTTTTTTTTTTTCGCGAACATCCTCTCAATGCATATCATGACATCTCTCATCACCTCAGGATCTCTTTGAATATTAGACCCCTCATTATAGAATATGCTTGGATTTAGATACTCTCCCGTTGCATGCAACAATGAAAAACCTTGATGGCCTCTTTGGTCTTGTCCATGCCTTCATAAATGTAGCCCATTGGAGGCTTGTCTCCATCCATGATCGTCAAGACTCTCACAAGGGGCTCGATTAAGCTAACAATCTCAGTGACTTTCTCCCACCAGTCCTCTTTGAAGACAAACACCTTCATAGCCATGGCATTTGGTTTTGTGAAATCTTTCCAAAATAACCATTGTTGTCTACAAAGCATTTGTTTCAAAGCTTGGTACTCATTCAAAAGGCTTTGGAGGGAGAGGAAACTAGTGGCAAATCATGTGACAACGGGTCGACTGAGCTCACCTTCTATGAATTCTCTAATAAGACTCAACACCCAAGCATGGTTATAAATGTACTTGGTTATTTGGTTGCACTTTGCAACAACATCTTGCACCCACGACTACTTTCTGATGTCCTCTAAAATCAGGTCTATGTAATGGGCAGCACATGGGCTCCAAAAAATGGTAGGATATTTTTTGGTAAACATTCTTCCAGTTGCCACATAATTTTTAACATTGTCTGTGATTATCTAGACAACGTTTTTTCCCCAACTTCCACCATAACCTTTGAAAACATTGAAAAAATCAGATTTGCATCTTTTACATGTGAAGATGCATCAATGGACTTTAGGAACATGGTTCTTTTAGATCAATCGACAATAAAGTTGATGATTGTTCTACCCATCTGATTTGTCCACCCATCTAACATAATTGTGCACCTAGTGGTCTTCCATGAGTTTTTAATGTTGTCCAACTGTGCCTTGACAGATTCAAAATCCTCATTAAGGTTTTTCTCTTGAAGTGAATTATAGGAAGGTGGTTTGTAGCCAAGGCCAACACATGCAATTACATCTACCATGGGATGAAAGAAAGGTGACTTGGCATAGTTAAATGGGAGGCTATCATGATACCAGAACCTCCTCATTGCCATATCGACCTCTTTTTTCATCAAAACATTCCAAGCTTGGCTGAGATCCTGGACTAGTGCGAGGAAGGAAGAAATGAGATGTTATATGAGAGGCATTTCCTACGACATTTGATGAGGCTGAACCTGTAGGAACATGTTGACCCCGTTACTGTGTCTGAGATCCACCCATTGTTGTAGTCTCATACTTCATTCTTGCTCTCTTAGCATTCTGTTCCTGAATGGCATCCAAATTAGCTTGCATTTGCACTGTTACTTTTGGAGGGCAATAATCACAAATTACCGCATCTTGACCCACTATTCTAACCGAGTGGTATTTCAATCTATTTATGCTGGCCCCACAAACACCACAATGGGATAAAAGTTGCATTTCACTCGCTCGTCAGAGTTGGGATCTTCACAGGTGCCATATTCCTAGGCTTCCTCAAGAGGCCTTCTAGACTTGGATTTAGCCTTAGGAGCCATGTAATCAAGATGACAACCTGATTTCAGACAAAAAAATATATTACAAAATTGTATTTTTTTTTTAATTGTAGAGACCTGCAACAACATCGAGCAAAGGGCCTGTTGCATGTTGAATTTGTAACTATGGTCGGTCTTCATAATGATGTAATTATATTTATCATTGTAAAGCATATTTATAAATGCTTGAGTCAAAGGAAAATTTATTTTGAGTCAAAGTCCCATTGCGACTTTTGAAAGATGTAAATTTGAATTTTTAAAATGAAAAATTTGGCTCCAAAAGTGACAAGTCGGCTTCCCCCCCAAGTCAAGTTGGCCCTTGCCAAGATACGCGTCTATTCACTCTAGAAAGACTACCATATAAAGTTAGCCCGAGCTCCTCATTTGTCAGATTCAGATTCCTCACTCAAGATAACTTTTGGGCAAGTGAAGGAGGTCAAGAAGGACGAAGAAGGACAAAGAAAGAAGGTCGAGTTTCTCTCTGTCCTCTCTCATCAACTCGCACATGTGGATAGAAGTCTCTCTCTGTGATTCACACTGTTTTTGGGCATTCTATCACAGGGGGGCCAAAAATTTTTGGGTTACTGGGCAGTTTCTGTGGGCCAAAATTCTAGGCTACTGGATAGTTGCTAGGAGGCCGAAATATCTGGATCAAGCAGGTAGAATGAAGTGTATTATTAGTTTGGGTAACTTGACTTGGAGGAGAAGACCAAGTTTGACCATAAGTCTAGGTGTGTCTCTTTTTATTTTTATTTTTAAACAACATGGTGAATCAGTAATTGCCATACCTAATCTAAGGAAGACCTAGGATCAATTCTTGTAGTTGCCACTATAACATCAAGAGTACATCCAACAACCTGCAAGCAGATATACTAATTTCTTATGATTTTGGCAAGAGCCTAGGTGTGTCTCTTATTGAACATGAAGAATTTCTCTATTAAAAGGGTTGGGATTTTTCCCCGTAGTGCGTTTTCCCAGGGTGAATATTTTCTCTCTTTTGTGCATTGTGATCTCTATTGTTCTATTGTTGAATTTCTGAAGTATAATTGTTGAATGATATATTGAAATAAGATAAAAGAAGATCTACATCAAAAGTAAATATTTAAATTTCAAAAATATTGTGCTAACCCTAATTGCACTAGAAAATGAACATTGCAGGCCTCTGTGACCTTGAGACAAGACCCACAGAGGCACAATGCTGTTATAGGCCTTTGTGGGACTATCTCAGGGCTACAGAGGCCTACAACAGGTCCTCTACCCTGTGCTATTGCAGGCATAGTATTCAAAATCTGTTGGTTCGAACCGTAAACTGGTCAAACTGGCCGGTTCATTAGCCTAGGTCACCAAACTGGTTGAAAACCGGGTTATATGAGCAAACCCACCGTTTTTTGGTTTGATCGGCCATAAATCGACTGATCTATGATGGAATTGGTTGATTTTCCCATAAACTAGCTGGTTTTGTCAGAAACTGACCGGTTTATTGCCAGGCTAGCCACAGACCCCACAGAATGCAGTTTTGTGAGTTTTGAAGCAATTTTGAGGGAAATTTGGGGTTGTTTCCCTCCAAAAACAACCCCTCCTAGAATAACATGCTTCTCCTCTCATTTGCCTCACACATCTCAACCCTAGCAATGTTGATAATCAATGGTAAAAGTGAAATTTCCTTTATCTTTCATTTTCATCCTTTTACTTAAATTTTTAACATTACCATGAAATGGCTTAGGATGTTTGAGAGTGGTTTCGACCTCATTGGATTTCATATGGCGAAACTAGAATTTTAGATTTCATTCAAAATTCAACGACCTTAGTGGTTTTCAAGATTTCATGGTTTGGGGTTTGCAATGTTTCCATTTGATTCTATCATGCGTGAGAGCATGAGATTGGCATTTGATCAAGAGCATGAAGCCCTTGATGTTGGTGGCATTGATTGTTGAACTTTGTTGATGTTGGCAGTATTGATTGTTGAACTCATCTACCATGGCCTTAACAAAAATGTACCCTTCACTCAAAGGAAAATCACTGGTTAGGCATGCTAAGCTTTTTCTACCACATTATAAAGTTGAGGAGATGAACCCTTAACTCAAACCAAAATCACTGGTTAGACATGTTAAACTTTTTCAATTCCTATCATATTATAAGGTTGGGAAATCCAAGTCTGAAGATTTTGAGCTAGATAATGTTTATGTATCTCTTGTTGACTATCCCATTTCTAGTAGCACTGAATCAATGATGAGTTTCATGAGTGATCATGTTGATCAGTGATTTGTAGTTTTGATGTCTAGTTTTGTTGCTACGACTACCACTACTACTGAGGTTGCAGAGGAGTTTTAGGAGTCCTCAAACTCTGAGCCAGATTATTTATGTAGCTCATGTTGATGATCCCATGTCTAGTAGTGGTGATGGGTTTGTTCATAATGAGGAGTGATCACGTTGATCATTGATAAGTAAACTTGTAGTAGGCCAATGGCCCCATAGGTTGTAGCATTGTTTTTGGACTCTAGTGGCCATTTAGAGCCTCATTGATTATGTATTTTGTTGCTGATATGTATTGCACTCGGTGCCATTTTGATATATTCACATTTACATGGTATATAAATGAGCAAACTTCGCATATTTTGTCTCTTTTGGTTTGGAATCATGGTTTTAATTCTTAAAAATAGTTTTTTCATGAAAAATGAATTATTTCATGTATTTTTTTAAAGACCGGTTCATTGAGATTTGATTAGTCCCGGTTTGAAACCTGATTTGATAGTTGGACCAATCTAGTCACTGAAATGGTTGTAGGCCATTGTCCACTGTTATAGGCCCATAAGAATTCTAAATATTAAATAATTTAAAAAAATTTTTTTAATTTTATTTTTTTTTATTATTTTAATTTTAATTTTTATAATATTTAATTTGTAATTAGGGGGTCCCGCAGGACCCTGATAACAAATTAAAAAAAATTAAAAATAATTAAAAGTAATGGAACATTGAATAGTATATGTAGTTTAGTCTTTAAATTAGTCGGCTTTCTCTTGAATTAAATTAGTGGGCTTCTACTTGAATATATCATAATTGAGGTTTATTTCTCTGTTCTGGTCGGAAGATTCTTCTCTCAATCAATCTATTATTTTCTGTCTTGATGATGGACCCCTTTGGGGTTCGAAACGTCGACATATTGAACATAATACTGTGGATAATTCGGATCATACTTTTCCAAAAATCTACCATAGAAGCTTAAAGTCTAACAATTAAAAATAATAAATAACCAATTATAAAAAAAATTAAATCTTAAATTATAACAAAGTTTTATTTTTTTATTATTATTTTTTAAATATAGGCCCGCGGGCACTTGTGACAGTCGGAGTGGTGCCACTCTGGTTTTCACAGGCACTCACGGGCCTATCTCAGGGCTACAAAAGACAACCTGAAAAACGAATTAAAAAATAAAATAAAAAATTCAAACTTAAATGATTGAAAGATGCCTCCCTTGATCGCTGCCTGAAGGAGACTCTAGAGTTGTTGGATTGCCACTATCCATTCGTCTTCGCTTGATCGTGAAGTGAAGTGACTCCTTCAGTGAGCAGATTCCCTCTTTAACAAGAAAAATGGCGGGAAGTGCGAGTATGCCGAGTCAGGCGAGGCATGGCGAGTGAGGGTGAGTTTGTCAGAGTTCATCGAGTTTCGAGTATGAGGGGCCGAGTATGGCCGAGTGCCTTGTTTGGTGGTCAACTCAGCCATACTCAACCCACTCATCGAGTAATTGCAGGGTTGTGCAACACTAGTGAAAACAACCTTCCTTAATGGGGTAATTGAGGAGGAGGTGTACATTAAGTAGTCACAGGGTTTTGAGGTGCATGGGATAGAATCTCATGTATGCCGTTTGAAAAAGGTACCACATGGACTTAAGCAGGCACCTAGAGCATAATACTTGAGGTTTGATGGGTATCTGCTAGCTATGGGATTTACTGAGAGTGAGGCGAATTCCAACTTATATTACACACTTGTTGGAGATGATCCACTTATCTTGGTGTTGTATGTTGATGATCTATTTCTCATAGGGTTAAACAAGCTCATAGAGATGTGCAAGCGTGATCTTGCAATAGAGTTTGAGATGGACATTGACATGATGCACTGTTTTTTGGATTTGGAGCTGTGGCAATAGACAGGTGATATTTTCCAAGGACAAGGAAAATATGTAGTTGACATCTTGAGGAGATTCGATATGGTGGATTGTAGGCATATGTCTACATTTGTGATCACCAATTTGAGGACGTTGAATGCTTTTGAGTCAAAGTTGGTGGATCCCACTTTGTACAAGCAACTGATGGGTTCCTTGATGTATCGACTCAACACTAGGCCAAATATATGTTTTGATATGAATACCTTGAGCCATTTTATGATGGAGCCAAGGAGGGTGCATTGGATGGTAGTGAAGCATGTGCTTAGGTACTTGCGAGGTGCAATGGAGTATGGGATGAGATATGTTAGGGGTGGGGGTGTAGTTGTAGGGCTACACAAACCGAGATTGGGTTGGGAGTGCAGTGGACAAAAAAAGCACCTTAGGGTGCTTGTTTTGTTTGGGATCAACAACTATTTCATGGTTTAGGAGGAAGCAAAGTTTAATGGTGCTTAATTTAGCAGAGGCGAAGTACATGGCAACGAGTTTGGAAAGCTCTGAGGCCATTTGGTTTCACAAGATGCTCACATGGTTATTTGGTCTAGAGTTGGTTGCCACTATGATTAATTATGATAATTAGCGTTGCATCAAACTCTCAAAGAATCGAGTGTTTCATGACAAGTTCAAACATATAGAGATTAAACACCATTTCATTAGAGACAAGGTCTAGAGGGGAGCTGTGAAGCTTTAGTACATATCCATAGATGAGCAAGTTACATATATTGTCACCAAGCCTCTAGTGAAGGGGTGATTTAGGTGGATGTTGGTGGCCACCCACCTATCCCACTTGGACCCCCACAACTATCTCTTTCAGTTTCCTTAATTGTAGCGCAATTTACTATTTTTAGCAATTTTTCGGGTCCTGAACTTTTGGAGCCGTTTGAGGCCCTAAACGACTTTTTTGGGAAATCTGGGAGCAAAATGGGTCCATGGACCGATGTTGCTCTTCTCAAAGTTGTAGTTCTCAGATAGATCTTTCTAACGAGATATTGTGCGCGTCAAACGAAGATCGTATGCCAAAGTTACGACCCCGGGAAGTTGATGTACCAATTTACCCAAACGGGCCCACAGTTTGGCGTTTCATCTTCTAGGGTTAGGTTTTTGGATGTTCAGGGTTTTCCATTGTTTTTCAACAATAAATAGGCATTCGAGCCTCATTCTAACACAGTTCAGAGGCATTTAACCGCCACATCTCTTCTCAGAGATAAGCTACCATCACCCTAGCTGGTTTATTTCCATTTCTGTTTGTAAGCATATTTCAATATTTTACAGTAATGAAATGAAGTGTTATTTCTGTTGCATTTCTATATGTATGGTTCTATCTGTAATTTGTTGCGTTCCAATATAAATCTGGATCAAGGGAAAGTTTATTTTCTATAGGCATAAGCTATGGGTGGTGTAGAATACCTCCTTCACTAGGAGGGAGCGTTGGCGTGGTAGCTCGGACATGTGCTTCTTAATAGGTTGTGTCAAGCATGCAAAAGTTGTCCAAAAGCATCTTTAGGTACTTGCTTATGTTGAGCAAGTGACTTTTATGATCTATTTCCTAAGTTTAACTTAGGAAAAACACCTTAATTAATTAATTTTGTTTATTAAGCTAAGATTTCTAATGAAAAATGAATTTAATTCATTTTAGTGAATTAGATCTATTCTCTACCATTGATCTCAAGTGAGGCTTAGGATCTAATCCTAGCCACTCATCACATAGGAAATTAGGATTAGGTATTTGGCTTAATGAAATTTATAAAAGAAGCCTAAGGGAGAGGAAGAAGACACATCAAATTCTTGGGAGAGCGATTTTCTCAAGGGAGTCAGAGACTCAAGATTGAAGAGAAGAGAAAGGTATGCAACAAGGTATTTTGGGAGAAGAATTTAGAACCGAGTTTGTGGAGAGAGAAAGGGATGAGATTTGGAGGAGGTCAAAATCTGTGAGAGGTTGAGATTTTCTAGCTAGGTTTGCGCAGAGGTAGGAGTAGGTTTTTCACTAGTGCGTAAGGGGTCGTGCAGAGCAAGGAAGAGGAGGTTGATTTGTAGGTGGAGAAGTCGAGGATTTCTATGGGGTCAAAAGTCCAGATTCTATTATATTGTATTTTTTTGTCTATTCTCTAAGGGTCAGTTTCCCTAATTTTACTAAATAATAGAAAAGTGAAGGAGAATTTGTTGGGGAAATTTCTGCTGTGTTTTGTGACTGATTTTCTTTTATTTTTTTGCTGCAATTATTTAAGTTAAATGCCATTGCATTTTTTATTCAACAACTTTTAGACAAATTAATTTGTTGGAGTGTATAATTTTCCGGGTATTAATAAATTGTTGAGAATATTAAATCTGATCTGGCATTGAGAAATTAACAATATAAGGGTTAAGGAACAATTCAAGTGGTATTAGAGCTCTTTCTTGAACCAATGCACTTTCAGATTTTAGTAGATATCTGTAGGCTAGAGACATGTATATGCCCCCCTAAACTCCACCTACATAGCCCTCATTCCAAAGACTGACTCCTCCTCCTTCCATGACTTCCGCCCCATTTCACTCTACAATTGTCTCTACAAAATTATAGCCAAGATCATAGCCAATCGTATTAAGCCTATACTCTCCGAACACATCTCTCAAGAACAATTCGCCTTCCTCCATAATAGACACATCCATGAAGCCATTGGCTTTGCCCAGGAAGCCCTCCACTCTATTAAATTGAGAAAGCTCAAAGGGATGGCACTCAAAATTGACCTATCCAAAGCCTTTGACAAAGTAAGCTGGTTATACCTAAGAATGATTCTCACTCACCTGGGTTTCCCTCTGGAGCTCACTAGATGGATAATGGGTTGTATAACTTCTGTATCCTTCGCAATTCTTATAAATGGATCAGCCTCCCACCCCTTTCAGGCGGAAAGGGGAATCAGGCAGGGATGCCCCTTATCCCCTCTGCTATTTCTCCTTGTCATGGAAGGCCTGAGTAAACTAATAGATTTGGAGAAGCGAGCTGGGAGACTCAGGGGACTGAAGATCACTGGTCACTTCCTATTGACCGATCTTCTTTTTGTGGATGACATCCTCATCTCCTCAATGGGGGCATACAGGATATTATTGCTCTGAAGGAGTCATTAAAACTCTTCAGTGTCGCTACAGGAATGGAAATCAATAGGGAAAAATCCACTATATCTTTCTTTGAATGCTCCCAACAGGAAATTCAACTCTCTCTACAAAATTTTCCCTATCAAGTTTAGATCTTTAGGACGGACTGAAGTATCCGGGCTTTAGGATCAAAGCGGACGGATACAAAATAGCAGATTGGGTTTGGTTGATCACAAAAGTGGAGAAAAGTATAAATATCTGGTGTCATCGCTTCCTATCCAGGGCTGGAAGACTGATACTTATCAAAATAGTAATAGAAGCTACCCCTGTCTTTTGGATGTCCTTGGCTTGGATTCCCTTGGGGATTCTACATAGATCTAAAAAATATGCAGCCATTTCCTGTGGAAGGGACAAAAGGATGGGAAGTCGTATGCTTGGGTCAAATGGAGCAGAATGGCGACCCCCAAGAAATGGGGAGGATGGGGCTTAAAGCATCTTTCGGCCTTTGCACATGCACTGGCTACAAAGCAAGGTTGGTTACTCCTGAACCACAAGAGCCTCTGGTCGGAGGTGGTCTACCATAAATACATCTAGCCCAGATCTATAATTGAGTGGATAAGACAACCTTCTTGGAACAGAAAACGAATTTCAGTTATTTGGAGGGCCATTTTAAACACCCTGCCCATCATCAAAAGAGGACTTATCTGGAAGATTGGGAATGGGTCATCTGTGCGCATTGGGATTGATCCCTGGACCTGTAGTGGAAACGTATATCAACTACCACCGGATTTGATCACATTCCTCAATAATATCGGTGTCCTGTACATATCTCAACTCGGAGACCATCGAAACACAACTATTCTTCAGCAAGCCTGGGTCATTGGTGAGGAATGGAATATCCCGATCCAATGGGAAAGACAGTGGAAAAGTTTTCTACAAGCTCTATCAGAATTCCATGTTCGCCTCAATGAAGACGAGGATGAACTAATTTGGGGTCTTTCCAAAAAGGGTCATTACTCATCCAAACAAGGGTATGACCTCATACAAGCAGAGTCAAAACTGGACAAACTAATGGTTTGGTGGAATCAACTATGCAAGTTAAAAGCTCCTCCTCACACAAAATTATTAATGTGGAATATTATTGAGGATAAAACCCCCACATGAGCTAATCTAAGGAAAAGGGCTTTCATAGGACCAATTTGGTGTGTACTCTGCCATCAGGAGGAGGAATCAAACCAACACTCATTCCTCACATGTCCTACGTCCAAATTGCTATGGACACAAGTATTGCATACCCTTAATATAAACCAAAGCTGGCATGGAGTGGATATACCAAGTGCCCGGGACAGTTGGTGGGGAGCTGCAATTGATCCAAAAATTAGAAATCTGCTGCTTCTGGTCTCTTGGCACATATGGATGGGTTGCAACAACATCATCTTCCATGACCGGCTCACAAATTGGGCCCTGATTCCACCAAAAATTTGCTCGGGCTATGAGGAACTCCTAGCTGAGGAATATATCAACAGACCCAGGAACATCACTTAGGAACAGATTGATAAATCTCGGCCCTGGGCTTATTTTGATGGGGCTGCACAAGCCCAGGGATGTGGGGGAGGCATAATTTTTCATCTATTAGACACCCACCTTTTTCACATTTGCATGGGACTGGGCGAGGGTACAAAAAATTATGCAGAGCTGATCACCCTTCGTCACTTGTTACATTTTGCTATTCCCAAACAATGCAGACACATCTAAATTTTTGGGGATTCCAAAATAGTCATAAATTGGTTTAACAACATAGCTACATGCCATGCATATACTCTAAGAACAATTATGGATGATATTGGTTTTCTTAAAACACATTTTGATCATATTTCATGCACTCACATCTACAGGGAGCATAATGAAGGTGCGGACAAGCTATCGAAAGAAGCCACGCATCGTTCTCAAGGAGAATGGCTGATCACAGAGCATCTACTGGAGAGGACCTACCAGTGCTTCCACAGGCCATACATAGACCGGGAACTTCGGCCGACGGATAGCCCCTAAGATCAACGTCACATATTTTGTCTTTAATTTAGCTGATACAACTTGTAATTAGTACTCTTGGGCTACTGAATAGCGATCACCTGTTGGTGATTTTTTGATTATGTAATTATTATAGATTTACAACACACCCAACTGGGTCTACACATTACATTTTTGGAACTATATCAGCCGACTTCAGTCACAGTATTTGCATATGCCTATGGGCATCTACAGCATGTAATTTTCAACAGATAATGGAAATTACGAATTTTTCTCCCCAGGAAAAAAAAACATAAAGGTTTGTCATTTGGTGGGTAAACCTATGGTCAACAAAGAATATACACAAGAAATACAAGCCGTGTCCCTTGGTTGGATACCTTTGTAACCTTTGTTGGTACCCATGTAAGTTGAACTGCATCAAACAACACTTAATGGAATTGTCTTTCACAAACCCTTTGGTATATTAGTGCCCTTTAGGCGCACTTGAAACTAGCCTTACATAAACCTGCAACCATTTTATTGCTATGGTACACCGATAACATTTGGGGACATCACTCTTGTGTATTAGGGATTTAGGTAGTATGACTAATGTATGATCTTCCATCCTTATTGTCATAAAAAACTTGATTGAGTACTATCTTTGGAAACTCTTTGGTTTATCAAAGAGCTATAACACTTCACACTCCTTCACCCTTCAGGCCTTGCAAACCTCAACCTTTGTAGTTTGCAAGTGAAATTCATACAACTTTGCATCTAGAAGGAATTTGGGAATTTAATCAATTTAGTAAATACTCAATTAGGAGTTAGAAAAGGAGTTTGGGCTCTTCCGACACCATTGTGGGAGACCAATCTCAAAAGACTCCTCACATTCTGTTGATTTTATGGAAATATCTCTCTAGCAAACATTTTTGGTGGATCTTGTTGGGTTTAAGGCAACTAATTTACAGTGTAGATACCAAAAGTCCAATATAAAGTTAACTAGATAAACTAGCTTAACATAAACCTTCGAATGCACACGAGAGAACTTAAAGAACATAAAATAAACAAGGGCACACCATAAAGATTCACACAACACATAGAAATTTTACCCTAGAAACCCTTAATTGGGAAAGTCAACCAACCTTTGAGCTTCATAGCTCTTATATTCTCCACTGAATATCAAAGACAAATTACAATGAATGTCAACCTTGGTCCACACCTAAGACCGATGCTCTCATACATCACTCGATCTCTACCGATTGTGAATATTCATTATCTTACCATCTCTCACTACCCTTACATCATGCTCTTTAGGTGGGCATAGAAAATCCTAATTTGTAGCTTCTTGAATTAGTATAGGTGGCTTTATTGGCCAAGATCTAGTGTATCTTGGGATTCCTAATATTTTTCTAACCAATTCTAATTGTAGTTTATTTACCTTCGATCATCAGTTGACGATTAGTCTCAATTAGTATGTTGTGTGCTTGACTGCAATCCCTTCAATTGGTTGCTTGACTGCTGGTCAACTTCGATTGAGGTAACTGCTCTTGATTTGATTGTTTCCCTATTGACTTGACCGTTGACCTATTTTCTCATTTAATTGACTTGACCATCTTGCGAACTTCTTGTCCTTGCTGATATTTCCCATCTAGACTTGTTGGAGGTTCATTCCTAGTTGTCTTACCCTACCAGTTAGTCGACCAACTAAACGATAGTCAACTGAGATTCCTTGCAGAGAGTACAACACCTCAACATTCTCCCACTTGTATTCTTTCCATGAATTAGTGAACCATGGTCCCCAAACCCAACTCCTCTCTACACCAAGAGAATTTTCTAGCACTCGTCGCCTCTGTTAGAAAGTTTGCAACATTCTTGACCATGTCTACTTTAACCAGCAACACCTTCTTGCTTTCCACCATGTCTTTAGTGAAATGGTATTGGACATCAAAGCCAGGTTCTTTGCCAGGAAGATTGCACTTCGATTGTTACCTATCCTTACTGCTTGTTGAGAAAACCTGATATTTAAACACAACCGTTGCAACTAGATTGCTTCCTTCCTTGCATGAGTGGTTGCTATGTATTTAGTTTATGTTGTTGATAATTCCATGACCAAATGCCACTTACTCATCCAACTAATAGCTGTGCCAAACATCTTAAATACATGTTCGCTAGTCAACCTTCTTCTGTTCAGATCGCCAAGCCAATCGACATTGAGAAATCCTTGTACAATTGTTTTATTATCATCCTTAGGCCTTCCATTGCAACAAATTGCTTGATCACTGGAGCCATGCAAATACTTGAATACTTTTCTGACATCGGACTAGGGCTTGTTTATGGGTGTTGTCATGTATCTGCTAAATACTTCCATTGCATGGGATATATTCGGTCATGTGCTAACCATTGCATACATTAGATTACCTACAACACTTACATATGGAACATGGGCCATGACCGCTCTTTCATCTCATGTCTTTGGACACTAATCAATAGTTAGTCTTGCCTCAATATGAATTGGTACCAATTTACAATCCTACATATTGAAACGTTTTAGAATTGCTTCAATGTAGTTCCTTTCATTTATCTAGAGTTTCCTAATTGTGTGGTCTCTATTAATTTCCATTCCAAGAATGTAATGTGCACCTTCAGATCCTTCACGTTGAATTTGGAGGATAGCTACAACATCACCTCCTTGATTGCACGCATGTTGTTTCCAACTAGCACTATGTCATCGACGTACAACACTACATGCTTAAAACACTTGCCTTTCGACTTGATATATACACAATGATTAGTTTAGCTTCTCACAAATCCCAATCCTTGGATATATGTGTTGAGCTTCAGGTACCACATCTTAGGTTATTGCTTTAGACCATAAAGGGATTTCCTTAGCTTGTAAACCAACTTCTCCTTGCCCTTTACTACAAATCCTTCAGGTTGTTTCATGTAGATTTTTTCCTCCATGTCACCATGCAAGAATGTTATTTTTACATCCAAATGCTTAATCTCTAGGTCAAAAGCTGCAACCATAGACGTTAGTATTCTTATGGAAGTTAATTTTGCAACACAGGAAAGTACGTCACCAAAGTTGACTTTGTCGACTTGGAAATCAAGTTCGTTGCTAATCAAGCTTTGTACTTCTTGACCTAAATTGTTGTGTTCAACTTTTTCTTTAACACCCACTTGCAACCAACATGCTTCCTTCCATTAGGTAATTTAACCAAATCCCATGTCTCATTCTTGTGCAAAGAATCCATTTCTTCCTTCATGGATTTCGACTAGAGTTTACCCTTTGTCTAGTTGATTGCCTTCTTGACTTCCTTGGGTTCTTAATCAGTGGCAATTAACACAAAAACAAACCAAATATTGGGTGGGGTATACCTTTCAAGTTCTTTCCTTTCTCGACTAGACCTTAGAACCAAAGTTTTTTTGTTCCACCTCTTCCTTTGACTTAGTCGACTCATCTAAGTCACTTTCCTCCGACTTCAAGTCAATTACTAACTTTTGCTTTCCATTCTCCTTTTCTGGAGTCTCTTAGCCTTGGAAGTACACTTAACTTCCTTGAAGATCACATCTCAATTATAAACTGTGTTCCTTGTCATTGTATCCCACAACTTATATCCTTTCATTCCATCCTTATAGTCGATGAAATTACACTTTGCTACGTCGTTATCTAGCTTTGCCCTCTTCTCCTTTGGAACATGGAAAAATGCCTCACAGCGGAAAACTTTGAGATGTGTGCATTGTGAACAACCACACTATATATAGAGTTTTTTCAACCAACGCTGATGATGGAGACATATTAATGAGGTAACATGCTGTGTTGATTGCTTTTGCCCATAACTCTTGTGTCAATCCCACACTACTGAGCATGCTCCTTTCCTTGTCCTTTAACGTCCTATTCATTCTTTCAACAACTCTATTCTACTGAGGGGTGTATGAAAGTAGCCATTTGACGTACTAGCCCATGCTGCTTGTAGAAATGCTCAAACGCTTTACCACATAATTCACCTCCATTGTCAGTTCTCAACACCATTACTTTCCTATATGGTTAGTTCACCACAAGAGATTTGAACTCCTAAAATTTCTCGAAAACCTAAAATTTCTTCCCTAGGAAATACAACCATGTCATCCAGGAGAAATCATCAATGAAGGAAACATAATAACTAGATTCACCTAGCAATTGTATTGGAATTGGCCTAAATACATCACTATGAATTGGCTCCAAAATTCCTTTTGCCCTTGTAATGCTAGATGGGAACCTAACACGATTATATTTCCCACAAATGCAATGTTCACAGAAATATACTTCTACCAAGTTACCAGGTAAGCCTTCGATCATGCCTTTGCTTTGCATAGTTTGAAGTCTTTTCTCTTTAGTATGTCTAATCCTTTGATGCCATAGCATGGTTTCATCGATTAAACAAGAGGCCAACCTATCGGTTTTAAGAACCACTATATTGTTGCAACCTTTTGGGTCAATATGCCCAAACAACTTGTACAATGCCCCAATCTGAACAACTCTTATCAACACCATCACACCAAGAACCATCTTAAATGAATCCTTCTCAAATATGGTATGCACTCTTGCATCACTAGTTTGATTGATAAATATTAGATTTATGGCTAAACATGGAATATGTAGTACCCTTGGCATTAGGCAATGTTGTACTTCGACCGTCCTTTAGTATTAGTCGAACTTGACCTGAATCGATAATCCTAGTTGTCGAGCCATCCCTTAGGGAGACATCCCCTTCATCATATTCTTCATATTCACAAAACACTCCTTGTGGGGTGTCATGTGATAGGATGCTCCTAAGTCGATCAACCATGTCTTGTGATTTGACTGTGTACTTGTCAAAGCTAAATACATCCCCTCCATTTGAAGAAGTTCTCCCTTCAATTGGCTACTTTGTTCAACAACCTTTGCCTTATAGTGTCTTTTGCATTGCCTTGCTTTACTACATTTCCAACATCTTCTTGTCGACTTAGATCTTCCTTTTGACCTAGATCTCTCTTTGGAGAACTTTCCTTTGCCTTTGTCCACTGGTTGACCTCTTACCAACAATGCATCTTTGGTTGATGCTTTCATATTCTTTCGTCTCATCTCCTTTGATAATAGAGATGGCACCGCATCATCCATAGTCATTGTGGTTGTATTACTCCAAATAGCCACAAGTAGACTATCCCATGAGTTTGGTGAAGAACACAACAAATTGATTCACTTTTCCTTTTCTGTGCCACACTCAATGGCTGACTAATCATAGTATTTAATGTATGGAGGTGTTCTGTGACTGAATCACCCTCTGTCATCCTGAGAAGGTAGAGTTTCTTCCAAAGAAACAATTTATTGACTAGCGCTTTCTACTGGTATAAGTTTCCCAAATTATCCGACATTTTCTTGGTAGTGTCTTCCCTTGAGACATTTAGCAACATCGAATTTGCAAGACAAGGCCAAATTGTACTACTCACTTTTTTTTCGAGTTTCTCCCAATCCTTTGTTGACATGCTAGTTGGATGTGTTTTGGGTGCACAACGATCCATTGTTCTTGATATACAAGGGGATCCTTAATTTTAAGCTTTCCAAAGATCAAAATTCTAGCCATTAAACTTCTCGATCTCAATTTTTATATTGCTAGCCATATTTCTTTGACCAAAATTCTATTTTAAGACTCCCTCTCAAACAAGCTTATCTTTGATCTAATCAAGAATGACATTCTTAAATAGATCTAGGTTCAAAATCCTCAAAGGCATCCCTTTGTAGCCAAAATGATCTCCAATACAAGATGTTGGGTTTAAGGCCCCTGATTTACACTTAAGATACCAAAAGTTGACTAGACATATAAACTGGACTAGAAGCTCAATTAACATAAACCTTTGAATGAACACGAGAGAACTTAAAGAATAGAAAATAAACAATGGCACACCATAAATATTCACACAACACATACAAATTTTACCTTGGTAATCCTTAACTAGGAAAACTAGACAACCTTTGACCTTCACCCCCTTTATATTCTCTATCAAATATCAAAGTTGACCTTGGTCCACACCTAAGACTAATGTGTTCATACATCACCCTATTTCTATTGATCGTGAATATTCATTATCTTATCATCTCTCATTAGCCTTCCATAATGCTATATTTATAGGAGCAAAAAACCCTAATTCGTAGCTTCTCAAATTAATATAGGTGGTTAAAAATCATTGGCTAAGGCCTTAGGAATCTTGGGCTTCCTAACTATTTTCTGACTAGTTTTGACTATAGTCGATTCCCCTTTGACCACCATTCGACCATTAGTCTTGATCAACTATGCACGTGTTTAAGTTATGATCCCTTCGACCGCTACAATTGATTATCGACTTCTATTAGTTGCTCCACTGCCCATCAATGTTGATTAGGGTAATTGCTCTTGACTTGATCGTGGCCTTATCGATGATTGTCAACTTGTTTTCTCATTGGCTTGACTTTTACTGTCCTGTTGACTTGCTATCCTAGTCGATTGTTCTCAACTAGACTTGTTGAGGTTCATTCCTAGTTATCTTATTCGACCAGTTAGTCAACCAACTAAACTCTTGTTGATTGAGATTATCTTTGAAGTATACATCTCAATAGATCTAACATTACAATATTAGTGATACACTAATATAGCTTAAAGGAAACTCCTTTCAAGTCACTTGTTGTATTGAGATAAGTTTGGGATAACACCTTGATGGACCTTAAGCAGTCCCATGGCCCATAATTTTAACAAGGAAGCCAGAGGGGGGGAATAAAGGAGTGGAAATCAAAGATTTGTACTCTAAGTGCCATAAGCTTCATGACTCAGTTTCCATCTCATAGCAAGGTTTGACCAATATGCATTTAACATTATCAAGATTACTTGACATGAAGCTATAGTCAATAGCATGCTAGGACATATATGTACACACTTCGGTATCAAGTTGCTAGAGCAACATATGGAATCATCCAAGGGGGAATCTTCAAGAAATTGATAGCAACACATACAAACTCTTTACAGATATCCATTGCACACCCTCTCAAGACTACCTTTCATGGCACCATTATCCGAAGGTGACATGAACACGTTTGATGGGTTTGATCCTATGGGTAGTGTTACCCAAATGGAACACCATTTATCTCTCTATAGAATTATGGATGATCTTGAAACTTAAAGAGTAGGTTCTATATTTAGATCTTGAATGTTAGTAGTGATGTATTATCCTAGGGAGATTTTTTCCCTAGGGTTTCAACAATTATTTTCTTTGCTTGTTTCAATGATGAAACGAACAAAAAATTCAGTAACACAACATAGGATTAAACCATACAACTTCCTTTCCACAATAAGTATAACTACTACTCATTGATCAAAATGATAACATGGCATTCAATATCATAGAGCAATCCAACCACAATTTTAGTAATACGATCCAGGTCCAACAGAGTTTATGCAATAAACAAATATTTCCTACTTGTCTTAAAGTTGAGCTAATGCTTCCGTATAATATTCGCAGATTAAACAAACAATTATCAGCTTATCACTTCTCTGCCAAATTGAGACACAAAAATGTTCGAGTGACCTCAGGATAACCAAACTGCCAGAATTTCCTCTTTAGGATCATTCGTCAAATTACCTCGATTTGATAGCTATATTGTTCTTGCAATGAATTGACCTTGAATGCTTTCAAACGCTCTTCGATTGATTTTGGATGCCCCTCCAAACTCTGCTTCAGGGGCACAACTTTCTCTTAAGGCTTTGGGTTTTGCCAAAGAGGAATTAACTCTTTCGTATCTATCGTAGAGCTTGGTATGGTCTCAATTATGATCATGGATCTGTAACAAACTACAACTAACTCTCTCGAGTGAGCTCAGAACGATCCAAAAATGGTTCAGAAACCCTTGTCCAATCTTAGAAATAATTTGGCCTACCTCAAAAGAATCGTTTTATATGAACTTCAAGGAGAAAACCACATAGATTTAACTTTAGGGCACTTCGTTTTTCTTTAGAAAGTTTGCCTCTGTTATGCCTCAGAACAAATTTGTTTAGCTTTAGGGAGATTTTGACTTCCTTGTGTCAGCTTCTTTACCAACTTTTCTATTTAGATAGATAACCTTGCTGTGCCAGAACATAATAGAAAAAAACCAAAGTAGGATTTCTAACTAGTGTGGAATCTTTCACCACCGAAATTAATAGAGAGATACAAGGGGTCTTACAACCCTCAGAGCCACAGCTCAAGAAAACAGATGTAGATGATCTAATTTGATGATGATCCATTTGATCTCAACTATTCTCTATTATAGATTTTTCAATGGGATCCAAAATGTGAGAGGTTATGGGTTTCACCCTCAATTTTGGGTTTTTGGCCCCAACCGACCCAACTTTTGCCTAATGTTGCCCCAACATAGGAAAAATTGGGCTTTTACCCCTTTATCAAGACTATAGGCTATGGGGTCGGATAGGCTATTTCGTCCTCCATTAACCCATCAATTTGGAGAGGACATTACATAGTGATGGCAATGGTATAGAAAATCCCATTGACACTACATTTCTTGGAGTAATTTTTTGAAGGCTATTTATGCTTTTGCTTTGAACAAGACACTCACTAGTTGGGGCAAATAACAAACTTGCACCAAAGTTCAAACCAATACAATTAGATACTTTTCAGCAACTTTTGAGCAATTGGCAATCTGTACAAAAGGATATCTAATACTTTTTTTAAGAATGTTTCATGAGTCATTTCACACTGACAATTAGAGCACAAATCATGATGCATCACCTATCTACATGGTTTGAAGCTTGTCAAAGAGCGAAAGAAAATGCCCACACTAAAAGATCTCTGTTCCCTACTTGCTATGGCCCTCTAGCGGCAACTACGCCAAACTCATCCACTTCTTAGCCCATGAGAATCCAAAAGTTGTCTCAATAAGAGATGGCATAATGTTGACACATTAAATTTTGCTATAATTGTGATGAGCGATATTTCAAAGTGCACAATGCAAAAAACAAAAATTATATCAAATGGATGCATCTTGTATCAATATTCAGATTAGCAATCACATCAACATGATAATAAAATGTAGATAGAACATAAACATAAACAGTAGAAGACAAGGCAAGACAAGAGGACACAAGATGTGGCACTAGCTAGGGACAATCCCCAATGTGGGGAAACCCTTGATCAAATCTTCTTTTAGTCTTCAATAGTTCAGCAGAGAGAGAGTACAATTTACAAATCTGATAATTTATAACAGCAACAAAAGAGCCCTAACCAGAAAAGTCAACATTGGTCAACAGGGTAGATTTGACCCTCAACAAATTGGTTAACTTCAGTCAACTTTGGTCTCCAAACAACAAGATAAAACAACCCTCAAAATAGTGAAATTCAGCCTAGTCAAAGTCTAGTCAAACAATCCACCTGTGGTCAGCCCTAGCTACAGTCAACATTGGTCAACAATCAATGTTTAGCCTTGATTTCTGTGCCTAGAAATGTGGGATGCCCAAACAGAGATAGCCCTCAAAATGTAGTCAAAGGAGGTCAAAGCATGCTAGTCAAAGCTTGGTCAAACTGTCCAAAAATTCGATATCTTGAAATTTCAGCCTCTTGAAATTTCGCTCTCCTGAAATTTTGGCCTCCTGAGATTTCGCTCTCTTGAAATTTCAGACGTGTGGAGAGAGAGAGGCCCAGAAATCTGTACCCAATCAATGAGGAGAGAGAGAGAGAAGTGTGAAGATGAGTGTCTCCAAATGAGGCTAAGTCACCTTCTATTTATATGCAATGTTGAGGATGAATAGATGTGACTGTTGGGCTTCTGAGCCTACATAAGTTTGCTGCCCGGCCTTGACAATTTGACCATAATCAAAATAAATTCATAACTTCATTTGTACAGGTCAGAATCAGATGATCTTTAGATCAATCCTACACCTCTCAGAGAGAGGAATCCAAGAAAAATAGCAGCTGTCATAAATAAGATGACTCGTGGAGTTTGGCCCTAGTTGCCAATTTTGACACTCCCTCTCATCTAGGGAGAACTCCATCTGCTAATCCATCTGCCAATCTGTACTATCTTGCCATCAATGCACTACTCTAATTTGCTGAACTATGAAGAAGAAGAAGTGATTGAGAATGTATCATACCATTCTCCGCTGACCTGTAGTCAGTCCCAATCAAAGGAGAGTGTGTCATACCACTCTTATTAACCCAAAGTTAGTTCCAATCAAAAGAGAGTATCTCATACCACTCTTACTGACCTGAAGTTAGTTCCAATTGATCCCAGATCAATATCGGTTATCCTAGCATAGGGAGTATGGTAGTACACGATGCGTCCATCAGTAGTACTATGGTCCCTATCCTCATTTCCCTACTCATTGGTCAGATGAGAGGTACTTCCCATGAGTCTCAGACTGCGTGGGTAGGATGTCTCAGCAGGAGAAGGATGAACCACTCATCCTGCCTACATGTCGCCAAGGGGTATTGCAGGGGAAGGCTGAATCACTCACCCTGTACATAGCAAACCACTAGGGGAAGGCTAAACCACTCACCCTATGGTTGCTCATCGCTCCAAGAAGTATCTCAAGCCCCTCGGAGCTCCCAGAGCTCAATGTCCATCTCATACAAGACCCTCATAAGAGGGTCTCTCCACGACTCCGAGTCGTTCTTGGAAGGCCAAGCACTTGACCTTCCCTAGGGGCTTTGTCAGAATAACGATGACTTGCTCATCAATCCCAATGTGATGGAGCCTTATTGCTCCTTGTTGTACCATATCCTGGATAAAGTGGTATCTGATATCTAAATGCTTGGAGCGATCATGAAACACAAGATTCTCTGATAATCAGATCCCAATCTGGTTGTTGCAGAGGATCACGGTGGTACCTGACACATGTCCAAACAGCTCACCGAAGAGCTTCCTCAACCAGACAACTTAACACGAGGCTACACTAGCAGTTATGTATTCGGCCTCGGCGGTGCTCAAGGCAATCGATTTCTACTTCCTGCTCATCTAAGATATTGAAGCAGAACCCAAAGAAAAACACCATCCAAAAGTGCTCTTGCGATCCACCACACTGCCAACCCAATCAAAGTCAGAATAACCATGCAGCCTCACATCTCTGGCAGTGTAAGTCCATGAGTGATTGTGCCCCGAAGATATCTTAGAAGATTCTTGGCACCAATCCAATGTATATGATGAGGCTCAACCATATATTGCTTAACCTGTTAACTGCAAAACATATGTCCAGACAGGAGTTCACCAAGAACATCAATGCTCCTATGAGTTGACGATACTCAGAAGATTTTCCCAATTCAGGTCCAGTAGCACTACCACATAACTTCTTAAAGTTAAGTTCCATCGGGGTAGTCACAGGCTTGCAGTCCACCATCCCAAATCTTTCCAATATCTTCACAACATATTTTCCTTGAGAGAGGAAAATTTCACTTGGCTTTTGCTAGATCTCCAACCCCAGGAAATAGTGCATTGGTCTCAGAAGCCAACTCGCTCTTACATTTGTGAATGACAGGGTCTGCACTTGTCAGAAAGAGGTTGTCCACATAAAGTACCAGAATGAGAGGTTTATCATTTTCAACTTTAAAGGAAAGGTTCAGATCGACTTCACTTCTAGTGAATCCCAACTTCATCGAATAGCTATCAATCCTCTCATACCAAGCCCAAGGTGCTTGCTTCAATCCATAGAGAGCTTTCTTCAACCTGCATACATGAGATTCCCGATCACGAACCTCAAACCACCCGGGTTGTTCCACATAGACTTCCTCTTTGATTGAACCATGCAAGAAAGCGGTCTTGACATCCATCTGATGTAGGTTCCATCCTTGTGAAGCAACAAGGGCTATGATCGAGCGGATGGTGGTTTATTGGGCAATAGGTGCAAATATCTCATCGTAATCTACACCTTCCTTTTGAGAGAAGCCTCGAGCAACAAAACGAGTCTTGAACTTCTTGGCACTTCCATCAACTCCATGCTTGATTTTGTAGAGCCACTTAGAGGTGACAACCGATTTGTCTTGGGGTCTAGGGACCACATCCCAGACATCATTCTTCAGAATTGACTCGTATTTTTCATTCATAACATCCTTCCATACTTGATGCTTCACGACTTCTTCGAATGATGAAGGCTCATTTTGAATGATAATGCTCATGGTGGTCAAATATCCTTCATACTTGTTCAATTTCTTACTTTCACGGAAAGTCTCCCTTGGTGTAGTGTGTCTCTTGGTATCTTCGAGAGTCTCCCTAATCCGTGAGGGTCTCCTTTTGGAGGAGGAGGGCTCGAGGAGGAAGATCAATAGGATCCATAAGTTCATCAACATCAGGCATCATTTCATCTTCTTTTGCACCATGATTTCTGGTGTCAGCTTCTTTGTCCTTCCTTAGGATAGGATGGTTGTTGATCTTTTCGAGGGCCATATCTTCATCGAAGGTGACATCATGACTTATTTCAACTTCCTTTTGACCAACCACATAAATTCTATATCCCTTAGAATTTTCATTATAGCCCACAAAGATTCCTTTCTTCCTAGATGCACCCAATTTGCTTCTTTTCTCTTTCGGCACATGAAAATATATGAGACTTCCAAAAATTCTAGAATGAGAGACATCGGGTTTCTTACCAGTGAACATTTCTTTGGGAGTCTTGGAGTCCAATGCTCGATGAGGGCATCAGTTTTGAACATACACGACAGTATTTGCAGTGTCAGCGCATAGGAACTTCGGAAGGCCTTGATCATGAAGCATGGCACGAACTGCTTCTACAATAGAGCGATTCTTCCTTTCAGCCACACCATTCTGCTCGGGAGTGTATAGCGTTGTAGTCTCCCTCTTAATGCCAGTTTCTCTGTAATAATCTTGGAATTCATTGGATTCGTACTCAGTTCCATTATCAGTGCTCAATATCTTGATTTTCTTCTCAGATTGGTTTTCAATCAAGGCTTTGAAGTGTCAGAACCAGGTGAACACTTCATCCTTCTTCTTCAACAAGTAGATCCAGGTCTTGCAAGAATAATCATCCGTAAAGGTGAGATAATATAAGTATCCTCCCAAAGAGTTTACAGGCATCATACCAAATATGTCGGAGTGGATCAATTGCAATATATCTGTCGTCTTGCTATTACTTGAGGGGAATGGTCCCCTTGTAAGTTTTTGTTTGGCACATCCCGAACATATACCTTCATGCTCTGCTTTGAACTCGGGCATATCTGTCACCATCTGTCTCACATCAGATAGGGCCTTATAATGAAGATGGGCAAACCTCCGGTGCCATAGTTCAGATTGTAGAGATGTGTTGCAAGACATGGCTCCCAATGGACTTCCTCCAACTTTATACAAAGTGTCAACCTTGAATCCAAGAGTAAAAACATCTTTAAAATTTAGACATGTACCTTTCCATCGATGACTGCCACCTTGAATCCTTTGTCCCCCATGGATGAAATGGACACCATGTTCTTCTTGAGATTAGGTACATATAGTACTTCTTGCAAATGAATAGTGTTACCTTCATTCAATTGAAGGGTAACATTCCCTACTCCCTTCACGAGGATAGGTGGCATCGTCTCCAAGGATGATCTCCAAGTTTGTCTCATTTTCTATTAGATTAGAGAGGGCTTCCTTGTATTCGGTGAAGTGCCTTGAGGCACCACTATTAATCAACCAATTTCCCAAAGTGTCGAGAGGAGAGGCAGTGGAGAGGGCCGATATAAGATAGTACTCTTTTTGCTTATTGTTAACAACATTTGATTCTTCATACCTGGAGTTCCTTGATTTCTTGGAGGGTCGACCATTTCCTTGATGCCCTGCATTCCTTTTTCCTTTGCCATTGGACCTGCCATTCCTTTGATCGTTGTTGTTGAAGTTGCCCATAGAATGATTGTGATCATCATCATGCGATGTGTCCCTTCTATTTGGACACTCCCTTGCACAGTGGCCAAACTTATTGCAAAGAAAGCACCTGCGCTTCCTTCCTCCCTTCTATCCAGGCTTTCCATGGAAATGACCTTTAGACCCTTGCATTATTTCTCCTTTTGGCATGAATGGAGAATGCAGTGGGGTTGCTTCTATTAGAAGGCATTTCTTTCTCCACCATTCTTGTTTCTTCTTGAATGCATCTCGACATCAATTCTTCAAACCCTGGAATTCAATCATTGTTGAGGACGGTGGTTCTAAATACATATCGCTCAGGTGGGAGTCTTCTAAGGGTGGTGAGAGTAAGTTCCCTATCAGGAATGACTTCTCCAATTGAGAGTAGATCATTCTTGATCTCAGCAATCCTCGAAAAATAAGATTGAATATCCTTGTCCTTGCCCTTCTTAATATCCTTCTTTTTTTTCTTGAGAAATAGAATTTGATTAGCATTACTAACCTTGAACATGCCGACCAACCTATCGTAGATCTCCTTGGAGGTCTTCAATTCAGAGATGTAGGCCGCCGGATGGTTGTCAATGGAATCCCTGATAATCTTCTTTGCTTTGACTTCAACCCTATTATACTTGGCCTTCGCAGCAACCGGTGCATTTGAAGGAGTTTCAAGGATTTTACCTTGCACACACTTCTTTTTCTTCCAAGGTCAAATCAAGAGACATCATCCATCCATGATAGTCAGATTTATCATGGAGCTTGTCTTCAGCTTGGAAGTAGGATGAGGAATCCATTGAACCTTTTGTCCTTGTCCAACTGTCTTTGGTGATTGCTCTTTCACTCTTGCTTGGGCTTTGTCTTCACCTCAGTTCTGATACCATGTTAATTTTAGGCGACAATGGTATGTTTTATGCTTTAGAGCAATTTTACTTCAATTTCTTTATTAGCCCAATAGCAATATTCAGATTAGCAATCACATCAACATGATAGTAAAACGCAGATAGAACATAAACATAAACAATAGAAGACAAGCCAAGACAAGAGGTCACAAGATGTGGCACTAGCCAGGGACAAACCCCAATATGGGGAAACCCTCGATCAAATCTTCTTTTAGTCTTTAGTAGTTCAACAGAGAGAGTACAATTTACAAATCTGATAATTTATAACAACAACAAAAGAGCCCTAACCAGAAAAGTCAACGCTGGTCAATAGGGTAGATTTGACCCTCAGCGAATCGGTTAACTTCAGTCAATTTTGGCCTCTAAACAACAAGATAAAACAACCCTCAAAACAGTCAAATTTAGCCCAGTCAAAGTCTGGTCAAAAGCTCACCTACGATCAACCCTAGCTGCAGTCAACGTTGGTCAATAGTCAATGTTTAGCCTCGATTTTTGTGCCTAGAAATGCGGCTTTCTCAAACAGAGATAGCCCTCACAAAAATGCAGTCAAAGGAAGTCAATGCATGTTGGTCAACGCTTGGTCAAACTGTCTAGAAATTCGGTATCTTGAAATTTCGGCCTTTTGAAATTTCACTCTCTTGAAATTTCGCTCTCTTGAGATTTCGACCTCTTGAGATTTCGCTCTCTTGAAATTTCGCGCTCCTGAAATTTCAGAGGTGTGGAGAGAGAGAGGCCTAGAAATCCGTACCCTCAATGAGGAGAGAGAGAGAGAGAAGTATGAAGATGAGTGTATCCAAATGAGGCTAAGCCACCTTCTATTTATATGCAATGTTGAGGATGAATAGACGTGACTGTTGGGCTTCTGAGCCTACATAAGTTTGCTGGTCGACCTTGAAAATTTGATCATAATCAAAATAAATTCATAACTTCATTTGTACATGTCAGAATCAGATGAGATCCTACTCCTCTCGAAGAGAGGAATCCAAGAAAAATATCAGCTGTCATAAATAAGATGACCCATGTGGAGTTTGGCCCTAGTTGCCAATTTTAACCTATCCCCATAAGACCACTTAGAGACATCCTAGGTGAAGACACCCTTGAGCCAACATTGAACAACACAACAACTCCCATGGAAGAAGAAACCAACTTGCAAGCTCCTTTTGAGGAAACCCAAGTTTCTCTCCATGCCTTATCATATTTTTTGGAACCCTCAACTTTAAAGTTTATTGGTTACATCAAGCACCATAAAGTGATTGTTTTGATTGACAACGACAATACCCAAATACCCACAACTTTATTCATATGAATGTGGCCAAAAAACCGATTGCTATGTTTGTGCCATGCCGAATTTTTAAATTATGATAGCTAATAGTGGTATGATGAAATGTGGTGGTAGATGTGAAAATGTGGAATTTCAAATGGGCAAGTATCATCTTAAATCTCTACATGTTTGATATTGAAATGGGTGGTTGTGATGTAGTTGTTGGGGCTTAATGGTTATGAATTTTGAAACTTGTCACCATGGATTTCAATGATTTGCACATGAGCTTCACCAAGGAAGGATAGGAACATACCCTCAAAGGGCTTACGTCTAGTCCCGTTGAAATTATCACCTCTTATCAAATGAAGTTATTGAAGAAAGGTCACTTAGGCATTATTGCATAGTTTAGTGCCATACAAATAGTAAACACTCCCCCACATGGGATTCACCTTGATTTGCAATTGGTGTTGGCTAAACATCGACAGGTATTTGAAACACTCTAGGATTTTCCACCTTCATGTAGGGAGCATGACCATGGTATTCCCTTGATTCTTGGTAGCCAACCACACAATGTGCATCCTTATAGGCACCTCGTTGCATAGAAGAATGAAATAGAAAAGATCATTCAAGAATTGTTGGAAGATGGAGTCATATGTCCTAGTACCAACCTTTACACATCACCAATGATCATCATAGTGGAAAGCAAGTTAATTGGCACATGTCTTGAATTTTGGACTCACAACAAATTGATTATCAGGGATACATTTCCTATCCCCAATATCACATGGTTTAGGTTTGAATAAGAGTTCGACTACAATTAAGTTCGATTTGAATTTGAATTTTCCGGTGAAGTTCGCATTAGATTCATTCATATACATATTCAAAATTTTGAAAACATGTAAAAAATAATAAATATTTAAAACTATATATATCTCTTTATATTCATTTATAATTAATTTCATATATTATATTAATAAATTTATAATTTTTGATAAGTTATTTAATTTATAATAATAAAATTTATCATAACAATACCATAATTCCTTTAATTATGTAATTTAAAATACATTAAAAGTAATTATTTTAATTATATACAATTTAAACTATGTTTAACCTATTTATTTATAAAATTATTATATATAAATATAATATAATATAAATATAAATATAAATTAAGTTTCAAAATTGTTCATAATATTATTACGTATAAATTACACCCTACCTATCATTTTAGAGCTGTAACCGCCATTTTAAAGGGCCAGCTTGATGTAGAACCAATGCACGTGTCAATCTCTGCCGTGGTTAGATTTCTAATGGACCATCCCTCAATTCTGTTTAGAAATTCCGTGTCAATGGAAGAAGAGCAAACAACAGGAGCAAGCATATCAATCCCAACAATAGAGATAAACAAAATTGTCATCACTGCAAGAGATGGACGTCATTTTCCCCGACCTCTACACCCGTCTATCTCACATTCGTTATTACGAATCCTAAACACAGATATAAACAAAAATAAAGCCGAATTTGTTCGAACCTAAACGAATTTTAATAATTTTTTTGAAGTTTGCCTAATTCCAAACCTCAACATTTAGGTTCGACGAACCCTGTGACATAGCTCGTCCCAATGATTGATGCCCTCCTTGATGATCTTTATGGTGCCAAGACTTTCTAAACTATATCTTTGTTTTGGATACCACCAAATATGGATGAAATAGGGAGAGATCCTTAAGACAACTTTTTGCACACATGAAGGCTAATATGAGTTTTTAGTATGCCCTTTGCCTTTTGCAATGCTCCATCCATCTTTGAAAGCTTCATGAACAAATTTTTTCGACCCTTCCTATGCAAATTTGTGTTGACATTTATTAATGATAATTTGATCTACAACAAAACTTGGGTTTTTAGTGTGCCCTTTGCCCTTTGCAATGCTCCATCCATCTTTGAAAGCTTCATGAACAAATTTTTTCGACCCTTCCTAAGCAAATTTGTGTTGACATTTATTAATGATAATTTGATCTACAACAAAACTTGAGATTCCCACATAGAGCATGTAGATAGAGCCTTGCAAGTTGCAATTCTTGAGGGACACTGTCTATTCCTGAAAAGTTCCAAATGCACCTTTGGGGTTTCAGAGGTGGAATCTTTGGGTCACATTGTAAGTGAAGATGGTGTACGAGTAGATTCCAGAAGGTTGCGGTGATGCAAGATTGGTCTTAAGACATGAAGAGCTTTTGTGGGTTCTTAGGACTTGCAAGCCACTACAGGAATCTTTTCGTAGATCATGGAAAATTGCTGCCCCCTTAACTTCATTGCGCAAAAAGAATGCCTTTGTATGGAGTGAGGCAGCTGAGTAGGTATTCTTAGTCTTAAACTTTAAAGGATTCCATGTGCATCACTCTATTATTAGTAGGGCTAGATTTTATGGCTTTCCTACTAGAATTTGATGGCTTGGGTAGAGGTCTTGGAGTGGTTTTGATGTAAGAAGAGTGCCCCTTGGCATTTACCAACTAATAGTTATGTGATTACATTTTGGGTAAAATCTACATATAAAAAAGAGATGATGGCCATCCTATTGAATTTTGTATCTATGGTTGGTCTTCATAATTTATATTTTAGCCCTTGTAATGTATAAAGAATTTATAAGACATGTTCTTCATGTCATTTTGATTATTTAGCCCTTGAAAGAATTTGTTATAAGAAATTTTCTTCATGTTAGATTTAAAAGAGAAAATTTCGAATTTTGAGTTTTTGGCTCCAAAATAGTCAAGTCAGCCCAGTGAAGAGACACACCCATTCGCGAAGGTAGAACAATATATAAAGGCATTCGACCTCCTCCATTAAGGCACCATTCGAACTCTCACAATCAAGACAGTTTTTGGGCATCTAAGCGAAGGACAAGAATGACGAAAATCATCTTTTTCTCTCTCTTTAGCTCGCATGTGTGTTTTTGGGCAGTTTTTTCGGCAACATATTCTGGGGTGGTCGAATTTCTAGGTAGACTAGGAGGCTGAATTTTTGGGTTTCTGGACAGTTTCTGGGAGGCCGGATGAGATTAGGCCGAGTTGTAGGGCAGATTGGAAGCTTGACTTGAGGGTTGGAGACCATGTTTGACCATAAGCTTTGTTGGTTAGTTTGACCTCATAGCTATGTTACTGGATCTGTGCGTCTTAGTAGTTGGATCTGCAGATCCCCGGATCAGATCCGGATTCAGATCCGGATCTGCTTAGTTCACTTTAAGAGCTGCTTTTGAAGAGTGGATGCTTCGTAGTAAGCAATGCCTACAAAATTAAATTTGTTTTACCACGGCTTGATCCAAGAGTCTGCAAAGGAAGGTGTGTCAGTCAGACCAGTCGAGTAAAAACATGTGCAGACTTGGTACTAAATGTGTGTCAGAACATTTGACGTTAAAGACCCGCTTTCGAAGAATGGACCATTCCTATTAAGTGAGACCTGCAAAAATCCGGCTTGATCAAAGATTCTGAAAAGGAAAAGGAAGTTGTGCCAGTTGCACAACAACATGTGCAGACCTATTATAAATGTGTTGGAACATTTGAAATATTCTTGAAAAATCCATTGTTGAATCAAACGATTATTTAGTGGCTTGTCTGGACATTTGAAATATTATTGAAAAATTAATTGTTGATCCCACGATTATTTAGTGGCCAACCAGGGCTGACATTACCTTATTATGTTGCGAATTTTAAATTGCCAACTCCCATGCGTTTAGTCTGGGATGGTTTATATTAAATTCCTAAATCCAATTCACTTTATAATCCTATCTAAATAGTTCGTGTCCCTTTAATTTAATTTATGTTTATAATTTTATAAAGTTGATATTATGTTTTACATTAATTGTAAAGTATTTAATTTTGTATGCATACTTAATATTTAATACTTATAAATAATATATTAATTTTAAATTAATTAATGAAATATATTATTGTTTTATATAAGATTACTTTTTATATATTATATATATATATATATAATATTATATATATATATATATTAAACTATATATATAAAAATTTATAATTATTTTAAAATTTTATATTATTTGTACTTGCTGTTTCTTTAGCGTATCCGGATCCTGGCTTTTCAAAATACTGGCAGATCTATATCCAGATCTGAATCATGGTAACTTAGCCTCATAGTTGACTAGCAGCATTAGATGTATCTCTTGTTGAACTGAAGGATTTCTCTAAGAAAAAGGTCGCTGGGTTTTTCCCCTAAGTGGGTTTTCCCATGGTAAATCTTGTGTTCTCTCTGTGCATTGTGATCTCTTATGTCCTTATGGTTTTATGGTTGAATTTCTGAAGTGTAATTGCTTTATGATAAACTGGAATTGTTGAAAGAAGATCTATATCATTAGAAGTAATTAATAGTATTTGAGAAATATTATGCTTGTATCTATTGCACTTGAAAACTCAACACATCCTTCATGCAATTGAGACTTGGTGCCCATATCTCATAGGTAGGCATTTCCAGATAAAGGCTGACCTTCATAGTTTGAAGTATTTTCTAGAACAAAGGTTATCTTCACCTGAGCAACATAAGTGGATTATGAAGATGCCAGGGCTATGATTATGAGATTATATATATGAAGCAATGTTATCAGAAACGAACCAGTGATCGAACCGAAAAACCTTGTGGACCGGGAACTGATTGGAACTGGCAAAAAAACGGAACCAAAAAACCGGCTGACCAAAAACACAAAATATTCAAATGTTAAAGAAAAACATATATATACACGAGCATCCATATGAATCCAAACCATTTATACACAAATAAGCAAAAGTTCTTATTTATATAGAATGTAAGGGTGTAGATAACCAAAATAGCATTGAGTGCAATCCATCCTTAAACCAAAAATACATCAACAAATAAGCTCTAGATGGCCTCTAGCATCCAAAAAAAATCATGCTACAACAAATACCTACATATCATCAAAATCATTGCCTATATTGGGATCTTCGTCATCAATGTAACCCTCTAAGCATTAAAATAATAGCATGTCAAGTCAAGATTTTGTTTGAGTGATGGGTACAATTTTAGTGGAGTCATGATAGAGGAGTTCGACAACCAATGCCACTAACATCAAAGTACATAGAGGGATTGGTGCTCTTTATTAAATACTCATTCTTTACCCTCGTACATGACAAAATCCAATGGAAATGTTGCAATCCACGCTATCCTGATATCCTGAAAAATTGTAAAGTCTGCTGGCTTTTGAGTGAAATCTAAATTTTTTCTTTCTCTATATGAAATCCAAAGAGGTTGGAACTACTCTCAAATATCTTGAGTCATTTCATGGGAATGTTAAAAATTTAAGTAAAAGGATGGAAATGAAAGATTAAGGAGAATGTCACTTAAAGTAAAAGTGACATTCTCCTTAATCTTTCATTTCCATCCTTTTACTTAAATTTTTAGCATTACCATGAAATGCATAGCAATAATAGGACCATAGGCTTGAATATTACACAGAGGGCCATAGGCTTGAATATTACACAGAGGGCCATAGGCTTGAATATTAGGTTGGCCTAGGGGATAATTAGAAGCGGGCCAACCAAATGAAAAAAAAGACAATTTTTTTATGCTGACCTGGGAAGGTACAAAATACACAAAACTAGTCCCAAACTGGCCGGTTTGGTACTGAAATGGCCTATTCCTGTTCGTACCGGTTTTGGGCCAGAAATGGCTTTGACCGTTCGGTCCAACCAGTTCCAGTCTGGTTCTAATAACATTGATATGAAGGGTACATACACTGTGATGGTTGATGTTTTATATAGGCAATTTGAGAAGGATCCCACTTTTCCTTAGCTTTACCCATGCTAGTTTGGCTCCAGGAAGCCCATTGAGAACCAGTGGCAAATGACACTATAATTTAACTCATCTAGAGGCTTTAGGAAGATTTCAACCCTCTTAAAGGGTATACATGGCAGCAACATACATTGAGGTCTAAAGGGCACATTGTTCCAATAAAGAATTTTGCCTAAAAACCATGGGTTTTAGAGGAATTGCATTATAGGTGGAGGAATTGCATTCATCACCTACAGGGGTTGCTTTTTCTTTCATAGAACCTATGAAAGAGCTGAGCGCTTGTTCATTTGGGAAGGCATGAAAATAGGCATCCAGGATTTTGTAGCAATTTGTGACATTTACCAACAAAAGGGACAGTGAAGTTACCAGGGGCATTGCAACCACTTCGTATCTAGACACATATATGGACATACATCTCTAGTGTAGAATCCGTACATCCATTAAGGGATCTGCCTAGGATCTGCCATAATGATGGAAGCAGATCCCCTGGAGAAGGAAAGGGATCCCAAGCTTATGAAATGGATGGATTGAATGGAAAATGATATGGATTCTAAGCTCATGAAATGGATCCTATGGAAAATGAATTGGTTCTCGAAACTTAAGTGCTTTTTTGACCCACTTATATCCAAAAAAATCACTTTTTTAATGAAAAAACTTCCAAAGCCCTAAACTTCTAAAGGTAAAAAACCCTAAACTCCATTCCTGATCAAGCTCTGATTTATCCTTATGTCAAGATCTGCACTTGATGTCTGATCTATCAAGGTCTGCTGTCAATATCTGATCTATCTTTATATTCTACGTTGTTGGTCATTTCAAAATTCACCCACACTAGGTGTTTTTTTTCGAAAAACGGTCTGCTAGGGTTTCAGGGATGCAGAGGCGCAGCTGACGAGCCAGCGTCGTATGCGGGAGGTCCCGCTGTAGCAGCTAGATCGGAGCAGAGAGGGGAGCAACGGGACTGCAGTCTGTCAGCGAATCCCTGTTGGCAGGTAAGACCGGTTTTAGGTGATCTCAACGTCAAACCGGACTTTAAACCCCAGAAACCGTCCTGAACGGAATGGGAGAACCAAGGGGGGGGGGGGGGAGAGATCCCCTCCTTCAGAAACGTTGTAATAGGTGAGACAAGCACAGGAGGAGATCAACATACTGGGAAGGAAAGTCATGCCCCAGTAATGGGCAACCTGTGGCAGAAAAGGATGAGAGGAAAATGCCTACCTAGGGCTCAAAAACAGCCAAGGTATGTCGTTCCAAACAACAAATTGGAGGAATATAACTGTTACATGAGAGACCATGCCCTAATATGTCGGTTCGTTGGGTATTGGCCTTCTGAGCGGGAACTTTATAGATGGATTGACCAGAGATGGAGACCTAGGGGACAGGTAGACCTCAAACTTGGAGCCCAAGGTTTTTTCACAACAATCTTTTCCAACCTGGAAGATAAGAACAAGATCTTTGAGGAGGGACCATATTTCTTGAACAATGCTAGCCTATTCATGAAATTTTGGGAAGAGAGATACAACCCTGAAAAGGAAACAATGCTTGATGCACCAGTCTGGGTTAGACTGTTTGGGCTTCCTGATGAGTTCTGGGACCCTGAAATCCTGGAGGGAATAGGCAACACGATTGGGAGCTTTGTTAAAATTGCAGAGGCTACGAAACGAGGTAAGTATAATGCTTATGCGAGAATCTGTGTTTACATAAATCTGGCAGATCCTCTCCCAGACAATGTCGAAGTAGAATATCATGATACAATCTGGAAGCAGCCAATTGATTACGAACATATCCCCTTCCGTTGCCGCATCTGCCATGAATATGGCCACTTATACAGGCAATGCCCACTGAATAAAGAGGAAGAGTCCAAGAAAAGCCAGGCGGCTCAACAGAGAAATACTGAGAGAATGGAGGATCTGGAAAGAGGCTTTCAGCAGGTAGTAAGGAAGAAGAAACAGAATAAAGAAGGACCGAAGACCCAATCGCAGAAGAAATCCAGCCAAACAAGCAATCAAAATCAATTTCAGGCACTGTAGAGCGAAAATGAAGAATATGAAGTAAACCTGGAAGACGATGAGGACCCAGAGAATACCCCCATGGACATAGCTGGAGAGGAGAAAGGAAAAAAAACAGATTTAAGGAGAACAAGCAGAGAAAAACCGGAGGAGAAGGCAACAAAAACAGAACTGGAATCTAGGATGGAAGTGGAAAACCCGCCAGAAAATGAAGCCGAAGAGGAGAAAATCATGAGAAAGTTACTCCAGGAATGGAAATATCTGGACAGCAGATTCATACCTGAAAAACAAAAACAACCATATAAGGAAGTCTTTCAGAAATACAAAGAGAAAAAAGGAGAACCCCTGGATAAACCAGCTATGACAGAAAGCGAGCAGAACAATGAAGATAAAGGAATGGGCAGCTCTGGCAAAAACAACAGAAAAAGAGGCCGGAAACCAATGAGTGAAACTATCTAGACGGTGGGAGAGATATTGATAAACTCAGGTAAAGTGATACCTCTGTCGGAGGTATTTTCCCCTCATACAAAAAGTTTTAAATGATAGTTATCAGTTGGAATATTAGGGGTTTGAATAGTAGAGGTAAACAGAGGCATATAAAGGACAAGTTGAAAAAGGAGAAACCTAGTATTATGATCTTACAGGAAACAAAAATTTTGGTACAACAACTCGAAGAAATAATAGAAAAAAGCAATCTACCATATCAAGTGATTGGGCAAGATGCAATAGGTTCTGCAGGAGGTATTGCAGTCCTGTGGAACCCCAATGAAATCATCATAGACAACTGGTCCAGCATGAGTGGAACCCTTACTGGATTGGGTAGGATTGTAGGAACCATTCAACAAGTGGTTATTTCAGGGGTCTACGGCCCCCCCTCCCCGGGGAGAAAGGAGCAGTTCATAAACAGTTTCAAATCTATCCGCAGACTTTACCCTGAAGCTGCTTGGATCATTGGTGGGGACTTCAACTTGATCAGATCCTTGGAAGAGAAAAAAGGAGGGATCAGGAGGAGGGATCACTTCATGGACAGTTTCAACGAAATGATTGAGGAACTTAGGCTTGTGGATATCCAGACTATCAATGGGATCTACACATGGAACAACAGAAGGGGGGGAAAAAACCAAATTGCATCTAGATTGGATAGATTCCTAGTTTCGAAAGCCATCATGAACATGGATGTTTTTGTGGAGGCCAAGATCATTCCATCTTTGGGATCGGACCACTGGCCGATTCGATTAGAAATTGATATTAAGAGGATTCAAGGGAAAAGGCCTTTCAGATTTGAAGCTTTTTGGTTAAGGGACCCTGATTTCATCAAGAAAGTAGAGGATTGGTGGGGAAAATGCACTAGCCAGGGCAGATGTAGGATGCACACATTCCAACTAAAGTTGAAAGAGCTGAAAGGCAAAATAAAAAAATGGAATAAGGAGGAATTCGGTAACATCTTGGAAGATAAACAAAAACTAGAAGAGGAAATGGCGGATATTCAGCAGAAGATAATATTAGAAGGTAGAACAGAGGAAAGCATCAACAAAGAGGGGGTAATCCTTGGCAGATTAGAAGAAAGATGAAAGCAAGAGGAGATCTTGTGGCGACAAAAATCTAGGATAAAGTGGCTAAGGGAGGGGGAAAGAAACACTAAATTCTTCCACCAGGTTATGATCAAGCATAGGCAGGGAAACATGATTTTATCGATCAAAAACAAGAATGGGGAAAGAGTGGTAGAGCAGAACGAAATTGAACAAGTCCTGATGGATCACCACAAGGAGATTTTAGCAGAACCTCAAGTTGATAGAACGAGAGCCATACAGGAGATCTGCTCAGCTATCCCCAGCTTGGTCACTGAGGACCAAAACAAAGCTCTTATGAGGGTCATGACTTTAGAAGAGTTGGAGGAAGTTGTGAAGGCAATGAAGAAAGGGACAGCTCCTGGGCCGGATGGCTTCACAGTGGACTTTTACCAGGCTGGCTGGCACTTCCTGGGAAGAGAGATACTGGACTTAGTGGAAGAATCAAGGATAAATCAAAAGGTATGGCCTACTCTCAATTCTACCTTTTACGCCCTCATTCCTAAGGGAGACAACCTAGAAGAGGCTAGTGGCTTCAGACCTATAGCACTGTGTAATGTTATTTACAAAATGATCACATCCCTGATTGCCAAGAGATTAAAACCTCTCTTGGACAATTTAATCTCGGCTGAACAAACTGGTTTTGTGGAAGGCAGGCAGATTCTTGACGGCCTTGTTGTAACTCAGGAGGTTATCCACTCCGTAAAAGTTAAAAAGCAGAAAGGAATGATGATTAAATTAGACTTGTCCAAAGCTTATGATAGGTTAAACTAAAAATATCTGGAAACTGTCCTGGAGAGATTTGGTTTTCACCAAAGATGGATTGCTTGGATCCATAACCTGATTTCCTCCCCTCAATTTTCTATTCTGGTTAATGGAAGCCCTTCAAAAACTTTCAATGCCTCTAGAGGTATTAGACAGGGAGACCCCTTGTCCCCATTTTTATTTATCCTAGCTGCTGAGGGCCTAGGTCGCTTCATCAAACAAGAACGAGTAGCAAACAGAATTAAAGGGCTGCAAATTTGGGGAAACAACCTGCCTCTAACCCATCAACAATTTGTTGATGACATTATGCTGTTTGGAGAACCAACGGTAAGAGAAGTTCGACATCTCAGAAGAATTTTGGATTTGTTTGCTGAGGCTTCTGGGTTAGAAATCAATAAGGACAAATCCTGCATCTTTATCTTCAACACAATGGACCAGGTCAAATCCCACTTAATCAGAATTCTAGGATTCAAAAGGGGGGAATTACCTACTAAATATTTGGGTAATGTTCTGGACTTCACATCTAAAAGGGTGAAAAACTGGCAAGGAGTGCTGGACAAACTAAGCAACAAGGTTGCAAATTGGGCCTTCAGAGTTCTCAATATTGCTGGCAGAGTTGTTCTTGCCAAGTCGGTCCTTCAAGCTATCCCTATCTACCCTCTATCGATTATGGCTGCCCCTGCAGGGGTATGTGCTAAAATCAAGGAAATCATAAGGAAATTCATATGGAGCGGATCTGATCAAAAGAAGAAATGGGCCCTAGTCTCGTGGAGTCAGCTAACAGAAAGAAAAGAGAAAAGAGGATTGGGCCTGAGGGACCCTGAAGCTCTTAACAGGGTCCTGGGGGCCAAGCTGTGGTGGAGATGGCTTAGTGGTGGAAATGATCTTTGGAAAACCATATGGAGGACAAAATACAGAATGCCAGTCTCTCCGGTCGATATCCTTAGGCAACAGGAAATCCCCAAAGGCTCCACTATTTGGGAATTAGCCTCTCAAAACCGCGATCTGATTGGCAAACATACCTTCTGGGAAATCCGGGGTGGCGCAGAGGCCAATTTCTGGGACGACAGGTGGCAACAACGAGAAAGGCTGAACAACATTCAGAACCTCCTCCAGATCCGTGGCAGAACTGAAGGAAATAGAACCAGTGTAAAGGACTATTGGAAAGTAAATGATATATCGGAGGGATGGAGAGTTTGTGAGGACCCGACAGAATGGGATCGGGAGCTTAACTCAGACCTCCAAGATTGTTACAGGAAAGAAATGGGATCAAGGAAAATTAGAGTTCGTCAGGGGAAAGACATCCTCCGATGGGGGAACTCTATGAAGGGGACATTTACAACCAAAGAGGCTTATTATCTAATGGATTCTCAAGACAGAGGAGACGAAAATGTGGATTGGAAAACAATATGGGAAAGTAACTGGTGGCCAAAGGTGTCTATTTTCGTTTGGCTAGCAACAAAAAATAAAATTTTAACCTGGGACCGTATCCAGAAAAAGGGATTCAATGGCCCTTCACGATGTTACCTGTGCAACAATGATACCGAGACTAGAGATCATCTGTTGGTCAGATGTCCGTATACAGAGAAACTCTGGATGATGGCTAAACGACTGTTCAACAAACCAGGAACTAACAACAGGGAATTTAATGATTTGATTTTCAAATGGCGCAAGGAAACCTTTCACTGTAAGGTGATCCAGAGGGCATGGAATCTTCTCTCTCCCTTTATTCTCTGGATGATCTGGAAGGAGCGAAATAGGAGGGTTTTTCAGAATTCTGCCAAAGAACCAGAGGTAATTTGGGATCGGGTGGTCGAAAGTATGCGGGAGACTATCCTAGTTGATAAATGGGAGAGTGATGACTGGAAGGCAAATCCAGAAGAACAAGAAATTCTGAATAAGATAAATCTAAAACCTGAGATGGTTCACTTTAAATGTCCGGCCCGCCATGATATGCGAATTCAAAGCCCAGACAAGTTTAGTTACCCGAGCGATCACTTTGTTAAACTTAACTTCGACGGGGCCTCGAAGGGGAACCCGGGCGACACTGGTTTCGGGGGGATTTTCAGAGACAGCAACAACCGAGTCAGATGGATTTTTGCTGATTGGGGAGGTCAGATGACCAATAACAAGGCCGAGTTTTGGGCCCTGCATCAAGGATTACGGATAGCCATCAGGAACGGCTATTCTAAGCTGGAAATTACAGGGGACTCGCAGATTGCTGTGGACATGCTGCGGAGGCTTAACAACGGGCAGGGATGGGAGAAGGTTACTAAAAGTTGGCGGACTGTGGGCATTGTTAAAGAAATTGCAGACCTCATTAAACGCATCGACTACAGAATTATCAGTCACGTTCGTAGAAAAGGGAATCAGGGAGCGGATTGGCTGGCCAATTGGGGCTGCAGAGGACGTGGCAGCACAATTGATAGTCAGTGGAGAGCCGTGGAGGGAAACAGGGAGTGGAAAGAGTTGGCGGACCTTATTAAGGCTGATCATGATCAAGCCGCAAATGCCAACGCACAGATCAATGAGCTGGACTAACAGGGGACAGTGGAGATCCCGATTCAAGAATATGGATCAATTGGGATCTGATAATATCATCATTGCAGGATACAGGATGAAGGATCAGAAATTCAGTGGCAGTACAACGGCGGCGGGTGGAGCAGTTAGACAAAAGTACACACATGGTAAGCTAATAAATGCCCGAACTATGAGAGGTGGTGGATGCGGTTCGCCTGACCGCACAGCAGAGGAGATTAATAATGAAATGATGGTCGGGAGTAGGGGATCGTCGGAGAGCTACCGGCGGCTTTCGAAAACCGGCCCAAATTGGCTCCCCGAAGAAAGGAATTCGCTATATAACCACGGTTGGTCGATTGTTAAGGCATTCTATGAGCTCCTAATTTGGGTAAGAGCGGAGGTTTCCATTGAGCGGCAACAGAGAACAGTTATAATCTCAGACAAACAGAGAGCGCGGCGCGGCAGACCCTCGGACAATATGGAGACCAGACAGAAACTGAGACAGGCGGAGGAGCAACAGAGTGCAAGGGAGGAGAACAGGAGCCGAAAAGGCAAAATTTTTAAGCAGGAGGAACCACTATTCACAGTGTGGGAGGTTGAGGATAACTCGGATGAAGACATGATCCCGGGTGCAGTGCGCGAACGTAAGCGCTACCATAAGAACTTGGCTGCGAAAGGACAAGAGCAGACGAAGGCGGACCAGACTGAATGTTGGGATTCGAAGGTCCGACGCTACGGAATGAGGAAGCGCCGTTCAACACCTGACAGGGAGCAGGACCAGGATGGAAGAAGAACCAGAGGTCAGAGGGGGAAAGGGCAGGAAGAAGGGGAGACTTCCAGGCGCGGCCAGGGGAAAAACAGAAAGCAAAAGGAGACGATTAACCACAGAATTTGAAGGGCTGAACAGGCCTTCCTCCGGAATTCCAACCTTGCAGTGCGTAGAGTCATGCAGCATCTCGAAGAGGAATCGCTTCAGGATTATTCCGATGAGGAGATGGAAGAATGGGAATTCCTCCTCCATGATCCGGGTCATACCAGAGGGCGCATGTCTTTATTCAAACAGTCTCTTCACATCTATTGGGTGATGAAGGGGCTAATGGCCAAGGCGCTGGAACAAGTGGCAAAAGAGATGGTGGATTTGGCTAAAGGGGATCCAGACATCCGTAAGGAGCTCAGTTTCCTTCGCATTGCAATGATGAAACAGGAGGAGCAGCTGGATGCTATCCAGCAAATGCTGAATCGGGACCGTCTAGAGCCAGCGGAAGCAGTGAACCAGCATCCAGATGGAGGCAATGACTGATAAAAGATATGTTTAGAAACTGCAATAATTTTTTTGGTTATAGCTTTGTACATGTTAAAGATAGGAAGAAGCAAGTAGTACAGAGCAGTAGTTTTAGTAATAGTTTCAGTAAATTCAAAGACTGCATAGTTCATTTAGCTAAGGCAAACAGACTAGGGACCTATTTTTTTGGGCTGCAATTAAAAACTATAGATGGAGTTATGACCCGGTTTCCCCTAGAGGGCGGGCAGAAACTGGTTTTGGAAATGATGTAATGTTCTGTTGATCAAGTAATAGAAAGAGTACCATCCTAGCTTACAAAAAAAAAAAAAAATTCACCCACACTATTATTTAGTCCTGCAATAGCCTTCAAGAAAAACACTTTATTCGCTGCTGATATGACTTTTTGTGACCTTCATGCTCATGCTGACATGGGCTTTAAAATGATCAGTTATCAGTGATGGTTATAACTTATCAAATTATCAGTTATGGTACATGGATGGATAATACTAATATATGCATGAGAACTCTATTTTTGTTTATAACGTATAGTTGTACTCTTTGTGGTTTGTAAATGATTTTTGATTCTTAATAAACGTATTGTTATATTTTTTTGTACTTGACTTTTACCTGCGATATCTGGATCCTGGCTTTTCAAAAACCTGAAAGATTCGTATCTGTATCTGGATTCAGAGCAATATCCTGGGTTTAACTTAAAGAAAACAGGTTGCCAGTGATCATTTTTACTTTTCATATACTAGAAAGACTGTTATTCGGGAACAGGTCGATGTTACTGTTTTCATAACTTTAGCTGGAAAAATGATCTTATATACCAGTTGCAGCTTTTGACTTGTGCTTTCAGTCTGCAGAGTTTAGGTTGTTCTTGGATATTGGAGTTCCATTTGCTTTTAATTTGTAAACCTTTTAGCGATAAATGCTATTTCATTTTTTATTTTTTATTTTTTTTTTTAATTTTTAATTTTTATTTTTTAATTTTTATACGTTTGGTGTCTCTGCAGTGTTTTTAGTGAGAAGCACATTCCTCAAAACTACTGGGCAATTCTAGACCCTGCACTTTGTTTCAGCAAGAAAATCTGCAATTTTTACCATGGAATAATTGCCTATTCCTCCAACCATAGGCAGACTGAAGATTGCTAGCTTGCTTTACCTTCAATGAGAAGGAGTCATTGTTACCCATAAGGTGTCACTGTTGTTCATGACAGGAATTGGTGCCTGCAAGCAGTCAATTATAATATTTATTTAAAAGAACCTGGTTGGCTACATGCCTTGCCCTTTGGTGTGTATGGATATACCCAATTTTTTTCAGAGTATTTAACACTCTAAAATAGTAAACTTTGCTACAAGCCTTGAAATTGCTGATTTTACAGGAAGGATTCATACGTGCAATTAATGAATTGTAAAGTATGTAATAACATTAAATTCAGGTCTGAATTTGTGAGTGAAGGAATTTAAGTATTTTAAAAAACCTGCTCAAGTTTTTTCGTTATGAATTTTCCCTTTCCTGTAAGCCTTCTCATTGTTCGAAGATTCATGTTTCAGATTTGAATATGTAGACAAGCCTGGAGATCACAATACGGATATTATCATTAGAGCTCTGCATGACATCGCCGAGGGATCTGAGATATGCCTAAGCTACTTCCCAGTTAATTGGCCATATTCTGATAGGCAGAAAAGGTTATTGGAAGACTATGGGTTTCCTTGCAAGTGTGACCGTTGCAGGATTGAGGAAACCTGGAGTGACAAAGACAGCATGGATGAAGAAGATGCTGTCACAGAGAATGAGATGGAAGAAGAAGAAACAGAAATGCAGGAAGCAGATGAAAATAGAGAGAATACGAATGACACAAATGATGATTTTCCTCATGCATATTTCTTTGTTAAATACCTTTGCCCTGTTGACAGTTGCGGGGGGACTATGGCTCCATTGCCTCCAGCTTTGGGGGATCTGTCAACTGTTATGGAATGCAACATGTGTGGGTTTTTGAGAACTGATGATGAATTTACTGAAAACCTAAAATACCAAGGTATGGCCGATTAAGAAAGAATTACTAGATTTTGTTCCTAGCTTAAAAAGTGCTCGAGTTGCACATAATTTGTTTGTGTTGTACACCTTGTTTCCCTATATTATACGTTAGAATTCTCATCCCTTTCCCGTTTGAGGACCAAGGTAGCAAATGCGATGGGCCTCTCTAAAAGCTTTGATAAGGCATATAACTCAATATACTTGTGGAAAAGCAAGGGATCATATGACTGAAAATGGAGAAAGTTCTATCCCATTGTATGATTTTACTTTTGAGGGCTTAGCTTCCTTTTACTTTTAAGGATGTTGTGTTGCTAAGAATTAGGCTGCTGCTGATATGCTAGTTTTTTTGATAACTAAGCTAATAAACAGAGAATTGTACATTGAGAAAGACACGTCATTTGAATATTCAGGTTGCGATGTTTTTGTACGTAGAAGCTAAATTAATGTTTGTGGTTTGCTTTTTGGTATTGGTTCCTTCTTCAGAGATACAATGTTATGTTTCTGAATGCTTTTGAGATGGAGCATGATTGTGAAATCTCCATGAGCTCTGTCTGGGAACAATTGATTTTCTACTAAAAGCATTGATACACCTGATTAGTGAAATCTTTTACAGTTTTCTGCACGTCATGGTAGCCTGGTGACATGAGTCACATAATATACACAGTCAGTCTCTAGGAAGCAGTTTCAATTACAAAATTGGAGAAAAGTAAGTGCTGCAATGATTCCAGAGCCACTTGTTTGCAAGCAAGAGTTACAAGAGTCAAAGTTAGGTACAAAAAAGGTACATGTTGGCAAGATCTGACAATTACTAACGGATGGTTGATATGAATTACTGAACTCTTCCCAAGGCTTTTGTCATAAACAATGGAGGAAGATATACAGGTGTTAGATGAGCTCTATTACTATAGAGCTAGGCCTGGGGTCGTGAAGCCGGTCTTGACTTGGACCAGGATAAGCATGTAATGTGGTCCTTTGTAGTGTTAAAAATGTTTCTTATAGTTGACTTGGTCATTCTGTATGGGATTTTGGATTTTCCATTCAAGTTATTACTGGACAGAATTCATATTTTTTTAATCCTAAATTCACTAATTTGTTGATGCTATTGTGTCAACAAGAAAATTGTATGCAATGACAGTTATTTGTCGTGGTGTGAGTTTGGACTCTTGTTCATTCAAATTTATCACAATCTCTGGATTGTGAGCAACAGTTATTTGTCGTGGTGTGAGTTTGGACTTTTGTTTATTCAAATTTATCACAATTCTCTGGATTGTGAGCGACGCACAGTAGAAATGGGATCACTAATTCTACGATTCATGAAGCCTTAGAGGCATATAGGGAGCCCTACAGAACCTTTGGTTGTAATGTCCATCTGGGTAACCACTATAGTTACCAAATTATCAGGCCAACTAGTGTGCAAGTGCAAATTCAGTTTGTGTAGCAAATTATTTGGTTGTCTGGGGCACATGTCATATTGCATCTGTTGAATTTTGAAACTCAGGGTTCCAGACTAAAAATAAAAGAGCATTTCTGCTATAGAGTGATTCCTATCCGTTTTATCCAAGCAGCAAATTTGATCACAGCACAGGCAGCAGTGCGTTAACCTCCTTGTTATAGATCACCCGGGAGTGCTCAGCGAATTAGACAAGGCTGGGGAGTGAAATTGGGGGAGGGAACTCCCAGATTCAGTTTTTTGATTGATGAAAAATAAGCAGCTAATATCAAGTGGGTATTGGTATTGTGCAGAAGCAGATGTCAGTGAGGGCAAGGCCTATCATATTTCTACAGGCCATAATTTCCATACCTGCTGTAGTGTGATTACTCTCCCTCTAATCGATGTAGAGTAGATCACAGCACAGGCAGCGGTGCATTGACCTCTGCATTATACATCACGGGGGAGTGCTCAGCGAATTAGAAATGGTTGGTTAGTGAGATTCGGGAAGGAACTCACAAATGCAATTTATTGATTGATGAGAAAAGATGCAGCTCAATGAAGTAGTATTGGTATTTTGCGGAAGAAGAGGTCAGCGAGGGGAGGCCTATCATATTCCTATAGCCTATCATTTCCATCTCAGCTTATTTTACCCTCAACAGGCCTCAAATCAAAGTGAGCCATCAACCTTTCTTATACTAAGAGTTGGTATAAAATCTTTGTAATTTGAAGAAAACCTAGATTATTTAGTGTCTTCAGAGGTATACCCAAGAGTTGGTATACACAGTGAGGGGCGGCCTATCATATTCCTACAGGCTATCATTTCCATCTCAGCTTATTTTACCCTCAACAGGCCTCAAATCAAAGTGAGCCATCAACCTTTCTTATTCTAAGAGTTGGTATAAAATCTTTGTAATTTGAAGAAAACCTAGATTATTTAGTGTCTTCAGAGGTATACCCAATTTTTTTTTTCCAGATTTGAGGCTTCTGCCATTTGAGTTTCTTGGAAATTTGCTTCAGGATCCATCGCATGAGAGTTTGATATTGATAGCAATGGATCCGGAAGTAAATTTCCATCTAAAAAAATTATCAAACTGAAAAATTTTCATCCAGATTATTTTCATAACACAGATAATTTTGATTTGAACTTGGTAACTGTGATAACCATGGATGGCTTGTCACATTTGCCTCTGGCACGAAATACATTGATATGGAAAAGTATTATTGCCCTCAAATGCCCATGCTATCAAAGATTGTTGTTTGGAACTTGCAAGCACTGATACAAAGAAAAGTATATAGCAGTTAATGCGCAATTCAAGCTTCGTGTTCATCAAATCTAACATTGTTAGCGCAGTGAACAATTCTTGCACCTTATAGGGAAAACTATACGACCATCTCAAACCTCTTGAGTCTAGCATTGTTAGTGCAGCTAAGTTGCACGAAACGGGGAAACGGGTATGAGTTTCCGAAACGAGAAGCGATACGAAACGCGACCTCCCTAAATTTTGGAAACGGGGAAATGCGAATATATAT
>APFE030768652.1:95203-142658 GCA_000404065.3 Pinus taeda | reverse complement strand
TCACACAAGGCAGCTTATTAGTCAAGGGTGCGGAAGCGATAACCCATCCCTCTAGAAACTGATGGAAAGGAAATTAGAGCATCGACCATAGGTCTGGGAGCTAGGCAGCGACTGCTGAGGCTCACTACAGCCTTAGATCTTCTCTCACACCAAAGCAGCAAATGCAAGTAAATGGAATGGCAGAAAGTAACATAGAACAACAAATAGGAAATGGAACAGCAAGTCTAAAATGGAACGGCTGTAAATGGAACAGCAAGAAACTAAAATGTTCTAAACTAAATCATTCATTCAAACAACCATCAACTGAGGATATAGTAGCAATAACTCATTCCTCTGGATATTGATGCAATTGAAATCAAACATAAATAAGATCCATAATCTGAGAACTTAGGCAGCGATAGCCAATGTCCTTTACAGTTGTTGATCTCACACACAACACTTAATAACCAATTGGAAAGTGCAAAGAATTAAATCAGTCGTATTACTACAACTTGATGAGAATGAGACAATTGTGCTAACTAAAAGAATGCTGAAAGGTAAGCTTAAATAATTGCATAAAGTAAATGAATAACAACACTAAGTATTAGAATTGAATAGCCAAACTTATATAACTGTAATGAACAGAAAATTGTTAAATTACTGGAGTGATCAGCGCAGCTTTGAAGATGAAATGAACAATGCAACAACATGCTGCCAAAAAGAAATGAGCTCTGTTAAGAAGGAAATGAACAGCAACGCAATTTAAGTACAGTATATAAAATAGATCAGTTCATTCAGTCTGGAAATACCAAGCAGTAAAATTACATGATTACGATAAGTAGAAATAAAATCAAACCATCACACAATAAAGATCATGAAATAATCGTACAAGAACGGCAAGTGAATCCACCGGGGTTGGGCCCTTAACCACCAGTGATCACTGCCGGTAGTGCTTCAGAAGATGCAAAGATATAATAACTCTGCTTATATATTGATCATCAAATCGAACAGCATTACATTGAGTTGTGTCTTCTCAGCAGTGAGAGTCTGCAATTAAAATTACAGTTCAAAATAATACTCATTCCATCTCTCTCTCCCCATTTCCTATCCTATTCCATCATGAGTAATCCATCATTTGAATCCCAAAAGTCCTTCTGAAGTCATCCCCATCTCTGATCTCTGTTTTCATTTAAATAGAGAGATCAGAGAGAAGTTACAATAAGGATAAGTACAAAATGATTTCTTTTACAAAATTAGATTGATTCTAACCAGTTGATCAACAAGAAAATATATTTCCTTTCATCTCTCAACAAGAGCAAGACGAATTTGGCTTTGCAGCTGAGATTTGGAGGACGGCCGCAACAGCAAATCTGAGAAAATCGTGCTTAAAAAACCCCGCGTTTCTCTTAGTACAAGCCGAATTTGGGCAAACCATTTTTTCATAAAATTAATTGGGCCCGTTCTGGACAAAACCCATTTTCCGGATTTCTTAGATTCATCTTCATTTTCTCAAAATCTCAACCGCAAAACTGTCACTCCTTATTCCAGCGAATTTCTGAGTTGGCACTTTTAAAAATCAAATCTTCAACCTGGAAGTTACCTTGGAGGCTAAAAATGGTGAATAATGTTATAACCAACTTATTAGAACTATCATTGATAAAATAATTCATAATCATCAATTTATTAGAAATAAAGGAGAATAAATAATATTCATCTATAAGATCATAAATCATCATAAAATGGATTTATATAATAAATTATAATAAATGACATGATGAAGAATAATAGAAATGGGCGGGATAAGTGTTCAAAAGTGATAATAATAATGACATATTAACGGCCCAACATACCCCCACACTCAATATGTTGCATGTCCTCATGCAACGAAAACTTAATATATTGCATGTCTTCATGCAACCCAAAGACAAAAACCATGTGTTAACCAAGCAATAAAAAAAATATGTTCATCTCAGCTCATGAAATGGATAGAACAAATGAATTCTTCCTCAATTAATGAATATTCAATTTTAGCAATCTTTGATGAAGGCATAACAAATTTTACATTGACGTTCGAATTATGTGCATATGAAGTTGCAGCAAATATGATATAAGTGACAGCAACCTTCATTAACCATTTTACCAAAAACTACAAACCAGATTTTGTTGAAATGTGGTAAGTAAATTTTTAATATATAAATGCTTCTATGATCCAAAAATCAGATCGTTTTGATGTACAGATCATGAGATATAAACAAAATGGTTGTAGGTGAGTGCATGATTTCCGAAATTTTATGAACCAATTTATCTTGAATTTATCTAGGTATGTGTATTTTAATAGTATGTCTGTTTCCTAGAGATCCCAAGAATTGAGTTCATATTATGGAAATCAATTTCTATACTGAAATTGTATGCCTTAAATGAGAAAGAAAATAGAAAACATCCATCATGCGTAGCAATTCCTCCCCGCTCCGAAAAATTAGCATGCCCTCATGTGATGCTAGAAAACAAATAGAGGTGGTTGCTACTATCTGTTGAATTCTATGCTTGGTGGAAAACAACATGGAATAAGGGAGGTGTTGAGAATGAATAAGAATAGCAATGGATGAGAAAGAATATGAATGACGTGGTCATAAGAAAAAAATGAAGGAACACACCCCCACACTCGGAAATGAGATGTTGCTGAGAAAAAAAAAAGGGAAAGTGGTAAAAATGTGAAATGAAGGATGATAAATAATGCTCAAAATGGATTTCATTAAATTCTCCTAAATTTGTAATAAATCAGAAAATTATGCTATTTTACCTCAAGTTTTACCTCCAAAAATGTGGAATGACATATATGGATTGGCATTTGTTGGAACTGATGTAAGCAAAGTTGGTGCTGAAAGTGATGCAAAAGGTGGAAGCCAAGTAAGCACATAATGTCTGAAGAATTGTTCGTGTTCGCAAGTTGCTTGAGCCACTTCTCTTAGGTGCAATAGTGTGGTAATGTTGTGAATAGAGTTCTACCCCATACTTGTTGTTCTCCTGTAAGCAAATCACTATTTTGCATACAATGTTCTTGAATCCATAGTGTTAGTTTTAAATAGCAATAGATTAAGATGCATGCAAAAATTTCAATCAGAAAAACTTATCAAATCAACAAGTTATGGCAGAGTGTAGTAATCATATCGCATGCAATCCCATAATACATACATTCCCCCCTCCAATTGGAAAAATGGGTTCCATAACCATAAAACATATGAAAGGGGTGGTGCTGACGGCAAGGCAATGGAATGAACAATATATCAGTAAATGAAACAGAGTAGACTTATTAATGATAGGACGGTGAAAGTTATGGTTATATTGAGAGAAAAGTGTGTAAAGATAGTTATGAATAAGAGATAGGATGCTTTGGATTGATAATAGTTTATGCAAAACGAAAAAAGGACAACAATATGTTAAAAAGATGCTTTGCAGACGGTATTCTAGCTGAAAATGATGTGATTGATCGTAAAACAATTTCTCATGCATAAAGGTTCAAAACAGGGAAAAATTTAAGGAAATAACTTCTATGATAAAAAGAAAATAAGAAAAGGGTATTATACTAATAATTGACGAAAAGATATAACTTCAATACCATAAGCAGAGTCGCTGCTGCCAGCAGGCATCCATAGCCTCGGCAGGGTTGCTTTTTAAGCCATATGAGCAAGAATCCTCAATTTATAACTAGAGAGTGCCAATGCTATTCTACAGAAGAGATCAGTGTGCTAGCATGGTAACCAGATAACCACACTGCCATTCACTGGGATGTAGCAAAAGTGATCAGGTCGGCTCGTGATGAGACCTTCTATTCCAATGATAATTTGGCTATCCAATGGATCATAACCCTGGTGTGGTGGCCATAATGGGAATGTCACTTTGTTACAGCCTTATGAACATGGTAGGCTTCCTCGTAATGAGACCCCCTATCCTCCATCTGCGAACAAAATTTTGTTGTTATTACATATTTTTATGATAAAAAGAGGGAGGTTCAATACTCCTTAAGAGCAGGGATGGTGGAAGAAGTTGAACATGTCAATAGAAAAAAATATACCCATAATCTCAATTATTACAGACAGAGAAGATTATAACCAGGAAGGGTGGAACCAGCATGGTATTAAGATGATCAATCAATATCATGTTCAACAGAAAACAATGCAATAAAGTAGTATATAAATAATTGTGTCCTTTTTGAAAAAAATCTATCATCAAGGAACTGTCATGTTAAAGATCATAACTTGAATGATAATAATTTGCTTCAAACGAATCCATAATTCTTGTCTTCATAAAAGTAGTGTACTTCATGCCATGAAAGAGAATCAGGAAAATGTGGTTGAGATGAACTAGGAATAATCCCACAAGAGAAAGGAAGGGTTGCTCTTAAAAATACTCCCAAAGTGTTGTTTTTTTTAAGGAACAGCAAAAACACTCAAAAAGAAAGTGGTGTTCTGTGTAGGGAATAACAAATAAAGTGCATACCAAAAAAAGTAAAAATACACACAAAAAAGCGTGAAAATGCACATGTCGTTCCTTTGGAAAAAAAGAACAACAAATACTAAAAGTGTCGTTCCTTTAGAAAAGGAACAAAAAATGCAAGTGTCGTTCCTTTCGAAAAGGAACAACAAAAATGAAAAGCGTCGTTCCTTTGGAAAAGGAACAACAAAAATGAAAAGTGTCAATGTGCTATTCTTTTCGAAAAAGAACGACAAATCGTGAAAGTGCAGAAGTGATGTTCCATTTGGAAAGGAATAGAAAAACGTGAAAGTACAGAAATGCTGTTCCATTTTGAAAATGAACAGCAAAACGTGAAAGTACAGAAATGCTATTCCATTTCGAAAAGGAACAGCAAAACATGAAAGTGCAGAAATGCTGTTCCATTTCGAAAAGGAACAGCAAAACGTGAAAGTACAGAAGTGTTGTTCCATTTCGAAAAGGAACAGCAAAACATGAAAGTGCAGAAATGTTGTTCCATTTCGAAAAGGAACAGCAAAACATGAAAGTGCAGAAATGTTGTTCCATTTCGAAAAGGAACAGCAAAACGTGAAAGTGCAGAAGTGTTGTTCCATTTCGAAAAGGAACAGCAAAACGTAAAAGTGCAGAAGTGTTGTCCCATTTCAAAAAGGAACAACAAATCGTGAAAGTGCAGAAGTGTTGTTCCATTTCGAAAAGGAACAACAAGATGTGAAAGTGCAAAAGTGTTGTTCCATTCGGAAAGGAACAGCAAAACGTAAGAGTGCAAAAATGTTGTTCCATTTCGAAAAGGAACAGCAAAACATGAAAGTGCAGAAGTGTTGTTCCATTTCGAAAAGGAACAGCAAAACGTGAAAGTACAGAAGTGTTGTTCCATTTCAAAAAGGAACAGCAAAACATGAAAGTACAGAAGTGTTGTTCCATTTCGAAAAGGAACAGCAAAACATGAAAGTGTAGAAGTGTTGTTCCATTTCGAAAAGGAACAGTAAAACGTGAAAGTGTAGAAGTGTTGTTCCATTTCGAAAAGGAACAGTAAAACGTGAAAGTGCAGAAGTGTTGTTCCATTTGAAAAGGAACAGCAAAACGTGAAAGTGAAAAAGTGTTGTTCCATTCGAAAAGGAACAGCAAAATGTGAAAAAAGAACAACGAAATATGAAAAAGGAACAACAAAATGGACAATCATAAAATGTAAGCAAAAAAAAAAATTAGCTGTTCATGGCATTGATGCTGAGGATGAGTTACACTTTGAATGAAGTAACACCTGAAACACAAAATACAAAAGAAATTAGAAAAGAAATAACAAAAAACAGTATGTAAATAAATAAATTAAGTTACAACAGCTATGATGTTATGTCAAAAAAATGATCTATTCGAAAAATGTTTTGGCAGCAAAGACATGACAGGAATCTTCAAATGGAAATAAATTCTTCATTTCTTCTATTATGAATTCGTTGGGTAATGATTTGGATTAAATTCCTTTGTTTCATTAAAATTTCTTTCAAGAATCACTTGTCCATAAATTGACCTTCTTCTTCTCCTAGGACCTGCAAAAAACGAGTATCTACCTACAATAAAACATTAAATCATGGAGAAAGAGAGATGTGCAGGCTCCCTTAATCCAAAAATTATGAAAAAAACTAACAAGTAGTTACTCTGTAGAACAAATCCATGGAGAAAATAACAAAGTAAAATTTATTTGTCACATGCGGGAGAGTAGTGGTCGCCCATACTAACCAGCAGTGTTTTAATCACAATTTCTTTGTTTTTCGTCCAAATTGAGTGATTCCAAAGCCAAATGAGAGCTAAATAAAAGTTTTATCTCCAGTAGAAACATGTTTTAAAAATTCAATGATATGATATGTCAATTTTAGTTAGAACAACCTGCATAACATAGTCATTTTCGATTACCCAGCTTAGACCAACAATTGATATTTCAAACATAAATTTTTCATTTGATGTCGGATTTGAATTATTCAAATTGGAAATAAAATTATATTCATTTATTTATTTCCAATAGAAATAGGTTATGAAGATAAGAAGAATTGATAGGTCAAATACTGTAAGGAACAACTGGAAAGACATAGTTTTAAGGGTGTTGATTTACGATAGACAGTCAGTATTTTGATCATAACTTCCCCATACGATATCGAAAATGAGTGATTCCAATTTTATTATAAACTAGATTCATAGTGGAATCTACCATAGAAATATGTTTTAAGTATTCATTCATTTAAGCCTTCAAATACTGACTGTCCCAACTCTGTTCCTGAGCTGCCCACTAGACACCCTGTCAATGTTTGGTTTCTAACTTTTTCGTTTCAAATCCAAATTGAGTGATTCAAATTGGGTTAGAAATTAGACATAAACAGCTACCTAGGATAGAAACAAGTTTTAAAAATTCATTCATTTAAGCCTTCAAATACTGACTGTCCCAACTGTGTTCCTGAGCTGCCCACTAGACACCCTGTCAATGTTTTGTTTCTAAATTTTTCGTTTCAAATCCAAATTGAGTGATTCAATTTGGGTTAGAAAGTGGACATCAAGGGCTACCTAATATAGAAACAAGTTTTAAAAATATTCACTTTTGGTCCCTCAAAACATGACTGTCCCGACTATTTTTCTAGAAATTCCATCAAGCCCGCAAGCCAACAAAATGAAATTCAAACATTTTTTCATATTGATGATAAAAATGAATATAAGTGTTTGTATAACTATTATTTCCATTATAATTCATCTACATACACAAATGAATTAAAAAAATTATCACCAATGTTAATTTTCATAGCATGTTGCAACAAAAAACAATTAGGTTTACATGGAAAAACAAAATGCATTTATTTATTCCCTTATTTATTTTATTTTCTACACTAACCTATTTTGATTTGAAAATTGAATATGACTACGTATATGAGTACTTCCAGTGAAGCCATTTTCGAAGTAAGGCTTCACGTATGTACATACCCAAATTTGAAAGATGCATATTGATGAAAATTAGGGTATGAGAAGCCAACTTCCCTTGAAAAAATGGTATCAAAAATTGTTGAAGTATGGAGCAATGTTGCGAACAAGTAATGGAGTGAAACCAATCTTCAATGTATCCTTTACTTTTTTGATTTCGCATAGCCATCATATCATGAAGTTCTTGAGCTTTTAAAATAGCTTGTTGATGCATAGTAAAAGAAACCTCATTTTCTTCCATAGCTTCTACAATTTTTGCATTTGAAACACTCTGAATCTCATTGTAGGTTTTCTCCAATGGCGCATGTGAGATAGAATGGGTGGGAAGGGTGGATAAATTTGGCAGTTCAACATTGTAAGCATGTTGTACTGGTTTATTGTGGCGAGGGTGTGGAATTAGTTGAGCAGGAAAATGTGTAAAGAATGGAGCATTGTGATGATGTGGTTTATTGGGTTGAGTGGATGAATATGATATGCAAGCAGGTTGTTGCAAAAGAGCCAGTGGAGAATATGGAGAATGTGTTTGTGCTACAAGATGAGGGAGAGTAGTCATACAATCATAAGGTGAACTAGGCCAAGCTTGTAGACAAAATTGCTGGTGGTTATATTGAGATTGACATGGCTGCCCTAACACATTAGTATTCCATAATGGATTATGCAAGTAAGAAAGTGGAGAGGAAGTGTTTTGAACCATACTTGTAGGCCATGATTTCCATGGTTTTGACCTTGTTGCAGCTTCCTCACCTCTTTGATATGCTACTTCCACATTAGATAAGGAAGAACAACCATCTATGGTATGCTCCTTTCGATCATGAGTGAAAAACACTTCATCAAATTCTTGATTTTTATGAACCTGCAAAACATCCAATTTTTCATTTAGAGAGCTAATAAAATCAACTTTAAAATTTTCAAATAAAACATTGATTTCAGCTCTTATGTCTCCTATTCCTGTAGCAGATTTGGAAAAGAAAGAACAAACATATCTAGAATTCTTACCAGCCTTGGAGATTCCTCTTGAATACCTTATGCACAACTCACAAACATCATCATATGATAACTGAAAAACATCACCTTTTCCTATCAGATTTAAAAGTTCTAAAAATTCATCTTTGATTCCTTTAAGAATGAGTGTTTTTAAGATCTCTTTCTCCAAATGCTTATATTTTGATTTTTGAAGGTTGTATTGAAATCAATCTACATAATCCTCCAAGCTTTCATCTTCCCCTTGTATCATATCGAAAATATCTTCATTGGATTTGCAATAGTCTTCGTACTTCTTCAAGAATATGTTCTTCATGTCCTCCTATGATTGGACGCAATTCCCACCTAGGCTCATGAACCATCGAAGAGCTGCTCCTTTTATACTAAGAGGAAACACTTTCAACCTTTGATTGTTAGTGTAATAATCATATCCTCTACAAAGTATTTCAAACTCAAACAAAAATGTATGTGGATCTTCATTTGCTAAACCATGAAAATTTGGTAAAGATGGGGGAATTATGTGCATTTGTGTCACTCCTCCTAGATCTTTGATAGGAAATTCAAAAGTAGAAACGTGAGCCATTTCTTACCATAGTATAAGATGTTCTCCATGTGTTTCTTCGAGGCTCCTTCTTCAAATGTTCCTGTCAATCGGTTAGTGAAATGGGTGGTGCTTACATCACCACTTGCGTGAGATCATGTGATTCAAAAAAAAATTCTATCTTTTTCCTAATTATTCACACAAAAATTCAAACATCTATTTCTACCCTAGGTTCTTTAACAGTCCTGCTGGAAAGCGGACGGGGGAGCAGGGCTTTTACATGCTCCGTACGCAGGTTTTTACCTTCCGTTTTTAAGATCCAACTCTTCCCTAGCAGGTACTCATCAGATTCACACTACTCTTTAGAAATGGCTACACTCTCCCCGGCAACGGCGCCAAAATGTGGAGCGATAAAAAGGGTCTTTTTAACTCCTAATTACCTCACATTAATTGTCAACCCAGGGACAACTTTTTATTTCAAGAGTGTACTCAGTCTGAGGTGGCTATTTACTCAAGAGTAATGTTTTGCAGTACAGCGCTTAAAATACAAAAGTAAATGAATTCTAAACCATTACTTCAAAAGGATAAAATCACACAAGGCAGCTTATCAGTCAAGGGTGCGGAAGCGATAACCCATCCCTCTAGAAACTGATGGAAAGGAAATTAGAGCATCAACCATAGTTCTGGGAGCTAGGCAGCGACTGCTGAGGCTCACTATAGCCTTAGACTTTATCTCACACCAAAGCAGCAAATGCAAGTAAATGGAACGACAGAAAGTAAAATAGAACAACAAATAGGAAATGGAACAGCAAGTCTAAAATGGAACGACTGTAAATGGAACAGCAAGAAACTGAAATGTTCTAAACTAAATCATTCACTCAAATAACCATCAATTGAGGATACAGTAGCAATAACTCATTCCTCTGGATATTGATGCAATTGAAATCAAACATAAATAAGATCCACAATCTGAGAACTTAGGCAGCGATAGCCAATGTCCTTTACAGTTGTTGATCTCACACACAACACTAAATAACCAATTGGAAAGTGCAAAGAATTAAATTAGTCGTATTACTACAACTTGATGAGAATGAGACAATTGTGCTAACTAAAAGAATGCTGAAAGGTAAGCTTAAATAGTTGCAGAAAGTAAATGAATAACAGCGCTAAGTATTAGAACTGAATAGCCAAACTTATATAATTGCAATGAACAGAAAATTGTTAAATTACTGGAGTGATCAGCGCAGCTTTGAAGATGAAATGAACAACACAACAACATGCTGGCAAAAAGCAATGAGCTCTGTTAAGAAGGAAATGAACAGCAACACAATTTAAGTACAATATATAAAACAGATCAGTTCATTCAGTCTCGAAATACCAAGCAGTAAAATTACATGATTACGATAAGTAGAAATAAAATCAAACCATCACACAATAAATATCATGAAATAATGGTACAGGAACGGCAAGTGAATCCACCGGGGTTGGGCCCTTAACCACCAGTGATCACTGTCGGTAGTGCTTCAGAAGATGCAAAGGAATAATAACTCTGCTTATATATTGATCATCAAATCGAACAACATTACATTGAGTTGTGTCTTCTTAGCAGTGAGAGTCTGCAATTAAAATTATAGTTCAAAATAATACTTGTTCCATCTCTCTCTCCCCCTTTCATATCTTATTCCATCATGAGTAATCCATCAGTCGAATCCCAAAAGTCCTTCTGAAGTCATCCCCATCTCTGATCTTTGTTTTCATTTAAATAGAGAGATCAGAGAGAAGTTACAATAAGGATAAGTAAAACATGATTTCTTTTACAAAATTGGATTGATTCTAACCAGTTGATCAAAAATAAAATATATTTCCTTTCATCTCTCAGCAAGAGCAAGACGAATTTGGCTTTGCAGCTGAGATTTGGAGGACAGCCACAACAACAAATCTGAGAAAATCGTGCTCAAAGAACCTTGTGTTTCTCTTAGTACAAGCTAAATTTGGGCAAACTGTTCTTTGATTAAGTTAATTGGGCCCGTTCTAGACAAAACCCATGTTCCGGATTTCTTAGCTTCATCTTCATTTTCTCAAAATATCAACCCCAAAACTGTCACTCCTTATTCCAGCGAATTTCTAAGTTGGCACTTTTAAAAATCAAATCTTCAATCTAGAAGTTACCTTGGAGGCTAAAAATGGTGAATAATGTTATAACAAACTTATTAGAACTATCATTGATAAAATAATTCATAATCATCACTTTATTAGAAATAAAGGAGAATAAATAATATTCATCCATAAGATCATAAATCATCATAAAATGGATTTATATAATAAATTATAATAAATGACATGATGAAGAATAGTGGAAATGGGCGGGATAAGTGTTCAAAAGTGATAATAATAATGACATATTAACGGCCCAACAGTTACTATATATGTTCCCAAGTTATCTTAAGTGTTACCTAATCTACCATGCATTTACAACTATCTTCACGTAACCCTATATTATTTCTCATGTTCAATTATTATATATAATTAGATATATTCACGCATCAAATAAGCATTATAATGTAAACCCAGATCATAACATAATATAATCAAAGGCATTAAATAGAGACAATATACAAATTGATTTTCCAAATACTTCTCTTTATTGATATCTCAAATTTAGTACAGAATCTATTGACCCTACGCACACAGCTGCAGGGGTCCGCATACTCAGCTGTGGACTTCCACCCTAGGCCTATGTGCACTCAGCTACATAGCCTCTACCTACTTAGAAACAACTCTTTTTACTTTTACTTTTGCTTAACTTCCCTTCCTTATACTCTTCTAAGACTCCCTTTTTTATATAATCTCATGGTCCACAGACCATGGGTAGATCTTTATAGCTGACATGAGACTTTACAAAACAAGGGCGGACAACCCTTTACGACTCTTGACATATTCACGCTCTGCGACCAAAAAACACAGAGACTTTTCATTTTTATTACAAAATCTAGGCTTTCTACCCCAAAACATGGGCTTTTAGCCCCAAAACTGACTCTTAGAGGAACCTGTTGCCAATAGGCTTCCAACACAAACATGGTGACTCACCCTCAAGTCATTCTACAAGTACGGAGATCTTAGCGTGAAGACCCCCTAGCTCGACCTGTACGACTACTACCTCAACAGTGCACTGCGCAGCCACCTGCTTTATCTCCTTAACCAACTACTCTGTCTCTGGCCCTACACTATCAACCTCAAGCTTCTACTGAGTCTCTTGCAGACTAGCTAGCTTGCCTTCAATTGAGGTTGTGATCAAGTAGGCCTCATCCAACCAAGGCTTCAAGCATGCCTTTAGCATTGCCTCTTTGTGCTGAGCCGCATCTAAATGTTCCTTTAATGCCTTGGCCTCCTACAGCTTCGCGAGTCTCTGTGTGAGGGCGACAGTACGCGCTGTCCCTTTTACCTCATTGTAGTGTTGTTGTAGCTCTTGTGCCTCTGTTTCCAACCTCTACACAATAGGGTCTTCTTTTAGGTTGGTTAGTACTTCGAATGACTATTTGAAAAGCATTGTGCAATCTAGCACTGCACTTTCTACTGCTGCTATTACCTCTGTCATAGAATTTGTGCTCTACTCCTTGACTTTCAGCGGACTCGAAGGCTGGGCCTTCAACTACAATGATGCAATTTGGAGGTTCAACTCCAATTGACACTTGGCCAACTCTATGCGGGCATCGTGTACCCCTGTAGCAAGCTTGCGAACACAGAAATCTACTAGCTCATCCTTAGGAATGGCCAACTCTAGGACCATTCAACATGCTTCCTCCACAGTCTAGACTATGTGTGTGTTCTTATCGACCACGTCATTTATAGTGGCAATGGAAGAATATCGCTTTACGACCATCTCAACATTGTTAATGTTTTGCTTGTTGATCAGCTGCTAAGCATGTTGTTCGTGGGCCCTCAATTCCACAATGAGCCCATCCTGTAGCAGGTGGAGCACCTTGCTAGGAAGTGCTTCCAAGTTTAGCCCTACTCCCTTGAGTGTGCTGACAGTGGGCCTATCATATTTGCTATTTTTTGTCAATGCTCCATCTGGCAGCACTATGGCTCAGAATTCCCTCCCACGCTACATCTCGATGGCTTTTGAAGTACCAATGGCCAAACTGGTGGATGTCGTGCCAGTCTATGTAGCCCAAATCTGTAGCTCTTGTAGATTCACTTGAATGGTCCCCAACACCTATTACTACTGTTGCTCAAACTACTCTAGCAGTTTTGCAGTGGCATCCCACATTATATCTCTAATGTCATTCAGATCCACCTCTGTTAGGATGATCTGATCCATAAACGTCTTGCTTGCTTGGACTTCTTCCGCGACCCTACTTTTTCTTGTCCCCTTGGATGCTTGATATGGAATGGAGGCATCTACGAGTCTGCTCCTCCCTACTCTATCAGATCATGCTCTTCTTCCTCTTCCTCTAGGGAGGGTGACTTCTCATTGTCACAACCATGCTCCTCTCCTCCTGCATATCTGCCTGTCTCCTACGTGGCAGTGCAATCTACCTTAGCCTTATCCTCAACCTCCTTTCTCCTTTCTCATCCAGCTACTCCATCTTGAGCTTCGCTTCTTCCTTCTTCTGCTACGTGGCTGTCTTGCTGGATCCTCCAGTCAAGTCTAAGGCAGTGTGCCATTCTGCTGGCTAGATGTCAATGACTACCTAAATCACATCATCTGTCGCCAAGTAGGGAAATTCATGCCACTTCTACTCAGGGTCCTTCTGCACCCCAATGAATACGCGGTGGAAATCAACCTTGAATTTCACATATGGCTGTAATCTATCAAAGACAATAGGTGACAACGGTGGCTTGCGGTAAATGTCCATGTGCACATTCATCTCCATCAAGATAAAAAAGATATTCATGGCCTCAGGAAGTTCCAATGTGACCAAGGAAAATTGATTGTCTTCGAGTAGCTCGCAATCTACCAGCACAATGGACAGCAAGAGCCACATATAGTGGAAGGTCTTGTTGATATCCTACACCTCATGACAGTTCACGAGGAACTCATTGCAAAGGTAGTGCACCCAATTAAACTGAACCCCCTCCACACATTGGGCCGCTAGAGCCATGATAGACACTGGTACTTCATGGGAGCAAAACTTCTGCATGAGCTTCCCTGCTAAAATATGTGTGGCCACTTTGACCGCAGGGTTGGAAATACTGGTAATAGCATTTCTGCACAACTTCTTTACTAATCCGAACTTCTTCTTCATGGCCTTTGCAAGGGCCAGCTTGCCTGCCTTTCCACCAAACATCATAGCTAGATTCTCTCCTCAATATGGTAGCATCATGATCCTATGGATCAGTCTATCAGTGATGGGTATTGTATCCTCCAGCCATAGACACCCATCAAGTACCAAGCACAGTAGCTACTTGATTACCATCAAGGTAATGGGTGTGCGATTGTAGTGCGGCACCCACAGCAGGTTGAGTAGGCTTGCCTTATCCATGCATTTGAGCCACTTCTGTATTTCTAATGCAGTCATCCCGGTGGTCTTATGGACAACACGGTGTATCAGTTGGTCTTTCGCTAAGTGAGGGAATCGATCGGTGTCAGCTAAGTCCTAGTCCTCCAATTTCAACATTGGAATTCGCCCCAAGCACAATCCTTCAAAAGCAATTTGGTTTGGCAAAAAAGGTGTGTATAACGTGACCTTACTCTTATCAATGTTCTTAGGCACCTTGGCCTTGTCCCTACGCAGAGGGATGTACATAGGCAATTTAGTAATGGGGTCAGACCCCTCAACTTAACGTCCTCCATTTCTATCCCAAGATCCTCATTGTCCATGGGGATATCCTCAATTTCTTCCTCATCCAGTTCTAGATTAATTGTATTTCCCTTTTCTTTTGTGGTGGGCTTGTCCTTTAGTGGGCTTGTTCTAGGTGATGCACGCACCAGCTGCAGTGTCATGGCCTACTTTCCTTTATTTCTTTTTGCACTCTCCTGGGTCAAGGTAGGCCTTGGTCTAGGCGACTGTTGTGACTTGGGAAATTTAGCTGGTATCTTTGCAACCTCTAGAGTAGGTCCCTCTTCTTCCTTAGAAACCTCTGGCATAGTCCCTTCAGCTGTCACTGCTTCCCCAATATCTATGGTTTTTTCTGGTGTCGACATGACGTTATTCAACAGTTCTTGTGTCTCCCTTGGTAATTTCTCAAATGTCGAACTCTCTATCAGAGCTTCAAAGAATTCATGGTTCATATGCATCTAAGAGCTCAACAACTCAATGCTCAAAATGCCAAGTGTTATTTGGTGGGTAGCCACATGTAATTTATAGGCAATTTTAAATTCAAATTGGACTGTTCCCCCAAAAATCGGTTCATTAATGATAGATTGGCAGCTATTTTTTATGAATCTTTCCCATAAATTTTGTCTTAACCACTGCCCCCCCACTCCATTTGGCCATTTTTGCATCGTCAAATCATGAACAGTGACTTTAATGGTCACTTTCTAGCAGACTTACGCAGTTTTATCCTTGGTACATAACCTTCTGTGTGCTTGTGTGGTATCTGTGACATCTCCCTGTTCCATATAGGTTCCTCATTATGCAGTTCCTATTGGCTTGTGGGGGCCTGACCCAGGTTCAACAATAGCTAACCAAACAAATCCCTACACTACTGGCCCTTTCGACATCAGCCTGTAGAGCACAGAATGAAGTCTTACCCGAAGCAGCATGGGGGGATGCTGGAACCAAATTTTTGCACCCTTGAGATGGATTTGATGTCATTTTATTCCAGTTATACTTGCCTTCGCACAGGTTGCTTATCCCTCTGCTCTACCCTTCAGTACCTTCACAAAGTGTTCCAATCGGCTCCCGTGTAGCCTTAACCGAAGGCTAATATTCTTTTGTGCTGCTAGGGCAACGGATTGCGATATCTCCCAAAAATAAGCTAAGTATATTACCTATCTTATTAACAGATCTTAGTTAGCTTCACGTAAACAGATTTTCTTACTTGCGTTCACTTAACCAATATAGTTATACACATTCACACATCATTTAAGCATTAGAAGTGAAATTCATACCTAATATAATAGATGCATAAACAGGAAATAAAGACACAAAAATTATATAATACTTCTCTTTATTGATAATTCTAGACGATTACAGACTCGACTTGCCCTGCACACTTAGCTGCAGGGATCCGCGCAATTAGCTGAAGATCTTCTACCTACGTTATGACACAAAACTTAGAATTCTATTCCAAACCTATCTCTCATACATCTTTGATCATTGATTTCTTGCTTGTGTCCTTTTTAACTACTTAGAGCTTCGCTCTATTTATCCAATCCCATGGTCTGTGGACCATGGGTAGATATTTTAAAACTGACATTAAATTATCAAAATAAGGGTAGACAACCCTATGATTCTTTAAAATCTATGCACTCTACAACCACAAAATGTAGAGTATTTACATTGGATTACAAAAACTGGACCAAAATATGGTCTTTAAGCTCCAAAACTTCCCATAGGAGATCCCGTGCCTAACAGGCCCCCAACATAAACATTTTGACTTGCCCTCGAGTAACTTTGTAGGTGAGAAGATCTTACCATGAAGGCCTCCCAGCTCTGTTTGGATCACTGCAACATCAGCAACACATTGAGCGGTCGCTTGCTAGATTTCTTCCATTCGTTGTTTAGAGATTGTAGCTAAAATGCTACTTTGGATATTCTGATGAGCTGCCTATAGTTTCACAAAATTTCTTTCAATGGAGGCTGTGTGTTGGCATGAGGGGGCCTAATCAAGTTTAGAGTTAATTATCCAAACAAATCCCTACACTACTAGCCCTTTTAGCATCAGCCCATGGAACGCGGACTGAAGTCTCACCCGAAGCAGTATGGGGGGATGTTGGAACCAAGTTTCTGCACTTTTGAGATGTATGAGGGGTTGATTTAGTCCAATTGTGAATACCTTCACATAGGTCACTTCGCAGTATCCTGACCTGCGATACCTTCACGATCTATTATAACAACTTTCACGCTACTAGGGAAACGATTTGCACTAATTCCCCAAGTTACACTATGTATCTTACTTATCTTCTTACAATTGTTAGTTAACTTTGTGTAAACAAATATCTTATCTCACCTTTACTTGATCCACACAGCTATATATGTTCACACACCATATAGACAACAAAAATGCAATTTATACTCAATATATTCGATACAAGAAATAGGAAATAAATACACAAAATTGTTATGAAACTTCTTCTTTATTAATGCTTCAATGGTTGTAGACTCAACTCACCTTGCGAACTCAGTTGTAGGGGTCCGCGCACTCAACTTCAGACTACTAGGCCTCTGTGCACTCAGTTATAGAGCTTTCTCCTACTCTACGACCAAAATATTTGACTCTACACTTAAGATAAGATTCAATTCTCCATCCTTAGATCCCTTCTCCTCTTATTTTACAACTTAGAGCCTCACTCTATTTGTACAATCCCATGGTTAGCGGACCATGGGTAGATCTCTAAAGCTAACATTACATTACAAAATTAAGGGTAGACAACCCTATGACTCATGTAAAAACTTCATGCTCCGCGCCCACAAAATGTAGAGTCTTTACATCGGATTTACATCTTTTGACCAAAATCTGGACTTTAAGCCCCAAAACTTCCCTTGGGGCATCCCATGCCCAATACTATGATCACATAAGCCTCATCTATCCATGGTTGTAGGTGTGCTTTTAAGGTCGCATCTTTATGTCGAGTGACATCCATTTTTTCCTTGAGCACCTTTGCCTCCTACATCCGTGCAAACCTATGTGTAAGGGAAACAATTTGCGTGGTCCCTTTTACCTCGTCATACCTCTGATGGAGGTTGCGTGCCTCTATCTCCAGGTGCTCTACATTTGGGTCATCTTGTAGGGTGGTTAGGACCTCGAATGGCTATTCGAAAAGCTGCATGCAATCAGCCACTGCACTATAAATTGCCACCAATGTTGTTGTAATAGTGGTGGTACATTGTTCCTTTATCTCCAACGGAGTTGAAGGCTAAGCCTTTAACTACAATTCTCTGATCTGTAGGTACAACTCTAGTTGAACCTTGGCCATCTCTGCTTGAGCGTCATACACCCTTGTGGCCAATTTGTGGATTTGCGCCTCAACTAGTTCTTCTCCTTGAATGTCCAACTCCTAGACCATCTAGTAGGCTTCATCTACTACCTCCATAATAGACTTGTTCTGCTCCATTGTGTCACTACATTGCAGACCCCACTATTCAATGTTGATGCACTGCGCACTCATCATCTTTAGAGCGTGACTCTCCCGGGCCCTGAGTTCCGCGGTGACTCCATCCTGTAAGAGGTAGAGAGTCTCCCTAGGGAATGCAACCATGTTCAATCCTACCCCTTTTAGACTGCTAACGCTAGGCCTGTCAACCTCATTCTCTGTAGTGAGTGCCCCATCAGGTAGTAGTACCACATTGGTGATCCTTGTGTGCAACATCTCCTTGGCAGTTGAAGTGTCGATTGTGAGGCTTGTGGACACTGTGCCATCCTATGGAGTGCAAAGGTGCAACTCCTCTAGTTCTATTTGAAGAGCCCCCAATACCAGTTGCTGTTATTCTTCAAATTGTTAGAGGGCCTCTGTAGTGACATCCCTCACCGTTTCCCTGATGTCATGCAAATCCCCCTCAGTGAGGGCGATTGGGTCGAAGGATGTCTTGGATGCCTTGGTTTTCTTTCATGGCACTACCTTCTCTCGCAGTCGTAGATGCATGAGTTGGGTGGACATTGTTTATGGGTCCATGCCACCTTGTTATATCTCTGTCTATGGTTCAGTCCTAGGCGAGGGTGACTTCTATCCTTCGTGCTCTTCTTCTCCTATTTTTTGCTGTTGTTCGACCAATTTTGTAGAGTCGCGTGCTTCTTGGTTCTTAGCCTCAAATTCCTCTTTGTTTCACTTCTGAGCTAGCTATGCCATTCGAAGCTTTGTCTATTCCTTCTTGTGCTACACAATGGACTTGTTCGTTTCCATCGCGGAGCCTGCTAGAGTGCACCACTCCTGTGGCCAAGACTCTAGGATTGCAAATATCACGTTGTCAGACACCAGATATGGTATGTTGTGCCATGTCTTCATAGGGTCTTTTCCATGCCCTAATAATGACATGGTGAAAATCTACTTTGAACTCTGCAAAGCTCTATAAATTGGCATATACTGTGGGCAACAACCATAGCTTGCAATTGATCCCCATTCGGATTCTTATTTCCATTAGGACCCAGAAGATATTACTTTCTCTGATATGCTTCTTGTGCTTGGTCACCCATAGTGAAGAATACTTCACTGCCTTTGGAAGGTCCAGCATGACCCAAGGGAATTTTCTATCTTTGGGCAGCTCCCATGCCACTAGTACTATTGACAATCAGAGCCACGCGTAGTGAATCATTTTTCCTTGTTCCTATGCCTCACGACAGTTCTCAAGGAACTCATTGCATAGATATTTCACCTAGTTGAAATAGACTCCTTCCGCACATTGGGTCGCTAGTGCAAAAACGAGTGCGAGCACCTCATCCACACGACACTTCTATGTCACCTTCCCTACTAGGATTTGTGTCATGACCTTGACTACAAGGTTGTTAATGTTGGAGATGGCGTATCCTCTCTTCTTCTTCTCCAACTTGAACCTCTTCTTCATTGCTTCTGTCAGGGCCAACTCGCCACCTTTACTGTCGGAAATATTGGTTGGATCCTCCCCTGAGTAAGGCAGCCGTGTAATTCGATGAATCAAATGGTCTTTGATGAGAATGGGCTCCTTCAGCCACAAACACCCATCATGTGCCAAGAAAAGAAGCTACCCGATGATGAATAAGATCACTAGGGCATGGTGGTAATGTAGTGCCCAAAGCAGGTTAAGCAACTGGGCTTTCTCTACACCTATGAGCCATGTCCACAACTCCAAATGAATTGTTCTAGCAGTCACGTCAATCCTCTGGCGCATTAGCTTCTCAGTTGCTAAATGTGGGAACTTCTCATGGTCTGCGAGGTCCCAATATTCAAACTTCAACACAGGAACCCGCTCCAAGTGCAGTCCCTCAAAAACAATATTGTCTGAGAGCAGTGGAGTTTTCAGATATCTCTTGCTCTCATCTATGTCCTTCGACACATTGGCTTTACCCTTGCACAGAGGAACATATTTAGGTAACCGGGTAATAGGGTCTGCACCCTGGGTTTCAACTTCCATCTCTACATCCTCCTCATTCACCAACATTTCTTCAGACTCCTCCTCATCGACCTCTATATTAATGGCCTTGCCCTTTTCCTGCAAGGTGAGCTTGGTCCTCTATGGATTTCTTGGTGAGACGTGCACCAGGAGCATAGCTTGCTTATCCTTCTTAGGTCATGGTGTTTTGGGTGATTTAGGGACCTCAACTATTATTCTAGTGATCTTTGGGCCTTCCACTACCGCAATTTCCTATACGGCTTCCTTGGTTGTTATAGATACAAATACCACCTTATGTATTTGTGATATTGGGTTTATGGCCTAGGGCAACCCCTCCCTCTAGACTTGGTCCAAATATTCAAAAAACAATGTTTTACTCCATGTATGTGACTTTTCCCTGCATTACGCGCGTGTACACATGGGCCGGGCTATACCCAACCTGCGTATATGTCTTAAAACACTTAAAAAAATTAATTTTCCTTAATTATGGGCAGAGATCACGGGTTTTACCTATTTATTACCTATTAGTGCCTGTGGCCCAACTATTCCCAATTGTTTTCCAACTAAAAAACTACTTTGGGAGAAATATAAAAAGACTTCAATGGGAAGGCCTTAAGGAGGAGAGAAAATAGAGAATTACTCTGCTGAGATTATCCCCTGATCAAGTCTGAAGATCCCTGTGCTTCAAGAACTTCCCCAAGTTTAGGAAACCCTTGCTTCCTTGAGAGTTGCTATCCTTTCACTTGTGGGAGATATCCCTGTGTTGGTTATGGAAGGAGCCTTTTGAAGACTGGGACTGGACAGACCTAGAGGATAGTTCCGCTTGGAGCCAGAAGAGGAAGACTCAGGTGAACTCTTTCTATGTTTTTATTATAGTTATCTACAATAAAAGAAACATTGTCTTGTTCCTTATATCAACTTTGTTCATGCATTTGATGTTATTGTTATGGTTTATGTATGAATGACTATTTCAATGTATAACTAACCATCTACATATATGCTATAAAGTTGATTTCACTATAATGCTTTATCTATATGCTGTTGTGTGTCTTTGAATTGGTTGTTTTGCAGGTTCCAAGATCGTGAGGAGTTGCAAAGGGTTTGAACCCTAGATGGAACTACCCGAACGAAGGACCCTTAGGTATGTACTTCCTCACATATTTTGCTCATTTAAGCATTTTTCTTGAGTTATTTGCTTGTTTCTTGTTGTGGATTACTCCTGCTCTGCTATGGGACTTTATCCCTTAACAAAATTGGCGACTCTGCTGGGGGTAACAGTCTTGTTGTTCCTAGTTTGGGTTATTTTATGCCAATCAAGGCTCAACTTTCAGTTTGCTTGATGTGATTGTATTGTCTACTCCTGTAGTAACTCATACTTCAAGTCTGATCCTTTTCATCAGGCCTAATTTTTGTTTTTTCTTGTAAAATTATATATACACACTTTTGTTGGGTTATAGAAGCATATACACACTAGTTTCATTGAACTGAAGCCATGTATACATGGGTTTCTTTTGGCTAAAATGCATGTACACACAACTATGTAGAGATACAATCGTGTATACATTTGTTTTGCATGATTTTTTCAAGTCTTTTTATCTGGAAAGATTTGTTTCTTGGCCTGTGTGCTTCGTGAGTGGTTAGTTTCTTCTTTTAAATTTTAGTTTTTTAGCAAGCCTACTATCTCAAGTTCTCTCCTACTTTGAAGAATTTTTGGTTTTGGTTTGCTTTACAGTGAGTGTGATCATTTATGTTTGAACACACAAGGCTTCTTGTAGAGGCTCTTGATTGTTCTAGTTTTCTAGAACAGAAGATTGCTTGCAATCTTTATGTCAAACTTCATTTTTATGGTTTGCTTGCTTTGCTTCCTATTAAGTTTGTGACCATTCACTTCTTCTTGCTTTTCAAAAGTTGTTATTGATAAGTTTGAAAGTGTGCTTTTCCTTATTTCTTGTTCAGTGTCTTTAACCTCTTTTTACTGCTTTTGGATAATTTAGTGAATCTTGAAACATCTATTTTGTTAAGTTTTCATTCGTGTTGAATTGACAACTTGCAAAGTTTCTCAGTGATTTGCTTTCGATCTTTGAGTCTTTGGTAGCATTTAGAGTACTTTTGAAAAGTTTCTTTTATTTCTTTTCTGAAAAAGAAAAGTCCTTCAAAAACATTGTTCTTTCTTTCTTTACCAAATTTGTGTTTGGTTTCTTTTGGTTTTTGAATGTGATTTGAGATCTTTGTGTTTAGTCCTTGTTTTGGGAAATATTTTGTGTTCAAAATTTTCATTCCTTTCAAAACACTTAATCTGGATTATAAAACAAATTACTTTCATTTTCTTTTTATAGTAATCTAGAATTTTTCCATCATCATGTACACTTTGCATTAGGGTAGTTTTGCATTATTAGAGCATCAATAGTTTTTTAGCTTTTGTGAGTGTGAAGTTTGTTGCAAGAAAATAAAAGAAAAAAAAGGTTTATTGCTTTAATAGAAGTTTCTTAGAACCCAAGTAGAAGTTGCTTTTCATCGAAGAAAAAACAAGTACATTACATATGAGTTAGTTTTTCATTAATTTCTTTTGCATCAATGAACACCATCAGTTTCACTTCCATATTGTCCCTCTGACTTTAAAAGAACAACCACTTAAAATCAAGTGCAAATAAAATAAACTAGAACATTTTATATTGTCAGTAAGTACACCAACAAGTTTTAGGTTATTTAGGGCCTTGGATTAGGTGAGAGGAAAGTCAACTCTCCAAGGTCACTCCAAATTGTCAAATGTAGAAGTCTGAATAGAGAGTGAAAATCCAATAGCGTTAGGGAGACCGGGAAAGCTCTGTGACTAGGAGTTTAGCATGAGAGTTTTTGAAGATAAGGACGAGAGATACCCCCTCTCTTACTTGTTGGATCTTAACTCACGACTATTCTACTCAGCTTCTGATATGAGTTGGTATCTTTAGTTGCCTATCCTAGGGATCTACACAAGTGGCTACGGAGGGGAATCCCATGGCAGCTGAAGTCGACGTTGCATAACTTTCAACAATACTTCTGGAGGGCACCCTTGCGAAGCTTGGGGGCTTGCAACGGAAAAGGCTATTATTTGGAGGTCAACATAACTTCCTCTGATACCTTTGCTAGTAGACCTGGGGTGTAATTACCACAGTTTATTTTCGGAAGGCCCTTATTATTCACTTTCTTATATTTTGGTGTCTGGTCCTAATCACCCGGAGCGGAAATACCTAGAAGTTGTTTGACTGCTGAATTCTTTTAGGGACATTTTTAGTGTGTGTTTTGTGCTCTTAGCTAGCCTAGCATTCAATTTCTTGAGTCTTTACGTAGATCTTATTAAATGATTCAAAGTGGCTGACCAATCACTTAGATGGTCCTATAGACTTTGTGGGTTTTCAACTACAAGTCCAAAGCCTTCTTCTAGAAGGCGTAGGAGCGATACTGCCAATGGGTTTCACCCAGTGGCAGCCAACGCATCAGGGATTGATCCTCCGCGTGGGGGAATTAGTGTACAAGATAGGCTTGGTACTATAGAGCCAGAGAGGAACACCCTAGTTCTTTCTCGAGTTCTCTTCAAGTCAAAAGATAATATTGAGGTAGAAGAACTCTTAGAGCAGTTAGCAGCTCTAAATTCTCCTCTGCCTTCTAATCATCTAGACGTAGTGTTATACTTTGGGACTCCAACACATAGACCTTCAAGTCTAGGTCCACACATGCACATCCCTTTGATGACCACTACTGGAAGCATGACATCCACCACAAGTGCTACAAGTATGCAGACTCCTATATCAGTACAAGGGGGAGGAACCATTTCCATCCCTTATACATCTTTATTTGGGTCTACTGCTAGCACACCCTTGTTTGGGTCTACTTCCATTTCATTGATGAGTGGAAGTTCCCAAGCACATGCATCCAATTTTGCATTCTTCCCTTTTGGTATGCCTTCTCAAGGTATTCCTTCGGTTCCATTAAGTGTACCATTAACTGCATCCACATCCATGATGAGTGGATTGGCATCTTTTAAGGGTTTTCCTTTTAGAAGTGGTCATATGCCACATTCCAATCCAATGGTAGGATCTATTCCGTTTTCTTTCACGAGTCAAGGAAGCAATCCCTTTCAGGGTTAGACTAAACCTACGGTTAGTGGCATGGGAACTGGGAATCCATTTTTCAGACAACAAGGGAATATGACGTACTCCTTGGTCAGTTCATTTCGAAGTTTTCCACCCTTAGCTAATGCTTGGAACCCTTACCAAGGGTTGTCCACTCTGTATAATAATTCGTTAGGGGGGAACTTGACCGGTTACAGAGGTGTTTCAGCTGGAGTTGGTCAAATTCCGAGTTTTGCTTGTCAAGAAGGGTCACCTTTTGGTTCAGTAGGTTCTACTAGTTACTTCGGGCAACCTGGTGCCTTTCAAAATCTAGGCCATTCTTTTCAGACTTTCGGGAACCCCGCCCAATCTGGGTGGAATCCCCAAGGTCCTCCGAAACTTTCATTTCTGGCCACGCTCAATCTGCCAGACTTGACTAAGTTAATGAATGATCCAACTAGATATAATCCAACTTGGCCTCTAGTCCCAACCAAACTTCCATCGAATATCCCAAAATTCAAAGGGAAGAGTGGGGAAGGGGCGACCATGTAACCACATTCCATTTATGGTGCTCAATGAACTCCCTCATTGATGACTCGATTAGGTTGAGACTATTTCAACACAATTTAACTGGGAATACAGCTAAGTGGTATATAGAGTTGCCAGGGGGCACCTTTACATCTTTCACCAATTTGGCTAACATTTTCTTAAACCATTTTCAGTTGCTTGTCCATTACGAAGCGAGAACTTAACTTTTGGCCAATTTTCATTAGGACATGACCACTCACATTTCTGATCATATTCAAGAATGGAGATGGAGAAAGAGGCTCATCAAAGCCAAAATTCCACCTGAATTCTGTCTCGAATGGTTTTTAAAATCATTACAACCTGAGATATCCAAGGATGTTTCTATGTCTAGAGTATATTCCGAATAGCAGGCTATCTTTCACACCCAACAGTTAGAACTGATATATTCTTAGTTTAGGACCCTTCATAAGATCTTGCCTGATGCTTCTTGATCCAAGGTTGATATAGCAAAATTTAAGCCAGGCCCACATGCTAACAGTATTGTTGGATCAATTGATGCGAATGCGGTGAACCTTTTGAGCCAATTGCAGCAGTTGTATATACAAATTGCTTCTTCCAATCAGGTTGCACCGTCTACTATTCCACCTTCTCAACCTTCTTCCATAAACGTTGTTCAGGCTTCTAACCCCAAAGGAAATCAAAATTCCAATGGGAAGAAGAAGGGACGAGGTAAAAAGAAGAATCAAGATGGGAAAGGTAATGCGAATAAGCCCAACAATAATGTTGGTGAGGGTGGAAAAGAGTCTAAGAAGAAAGTTAAGTTTCCATGCACGCTATGTAGTGGGGACCATTTGATTCATCTCTGCCCAAAAGTTCAAGATGCTCAGCGCTTGTTAGTGCAGCAAGGGTCTTCTAGCTCCCAGGCTGTCTTAACTAACCCTTTCCCCCAAGGGCAGTAGTTGCTTGCTAGTGCAAATTCAAACCCTGGTACCTCTGCAAGGGGCAACAGGAATAGCACCATTCCTCAAATGTTTTCATGACGGGTTCTCACATCAATGTGGCCACACGATCATGTAATTATGGTGAAGCTAAAACATCCAAAGATAAATATATTCCCAAAACTACAAATCCACTTCATATTGAGTGGCCCTTTGTCGAGTCTATACCTTGGATACCAAAAGGTTCTGCCAAACATGTGACTATCAACCCTAATGCTAGAGTAGCCCATAATTACTCCATTATTGAGGACCTGGCTCAAAGTCCATGCGCTATGTCTACTTTAGAGGTACTCCAGTCGTGTCCATCTCAATGAATTTCCTTGCTTTCATCGATAGGGGTAGTTGATCCAAATAATTCCTTAGTGCTCACTTTTGACATGTTCAATGTCAAAAAGAGACTCCCTCATCATATGGATTTTCAAATAAAGTCTACTTATTGGAAAAATAACATTTGTCGAACCATTATTAATAAGGGAGCTTCCACGTGCATCATGTTAATGTCATGTTGGAAGGCCATTGGATCATCTTCGGTTGTTCATTCACTTACACTCTTGACAACATTTGGCGGTCATTCTCATATGCCACACATGATTATCCCGGACTTTCCTATATGTTTTGGAGGAAAGGTTGTTAACATCGAAGTAGAAATCATTGATGCTAACCTAGATTACAATCTCCTCTTAGGAAAAAATTGGATTTATGAAATGGATGTCGTCATTTCGACCGTATTTCGAGTCCTTTGATTTCCTCATGAGGGGAAAATTGTTAAGGTTGATCAATTAGATTATTCTCCAGGCGATCCTCGGGTAGCTTCAGATTCTACTGTTCTGATGGTGGATAACACCCATCAACCTATCGAGATTCTAAGAGTCGGGATGTACTCTTCCATGATGGGTGTATTTTATCTTCCCCCTCCTACAACTAGAACCAATATAATTTCATCCTCCAAGGAGCCTTTACTGAAAGAGTTTGTTCGAACTCACTATTTTTCGGATCCTGGGACCTTACCTTCATCTACGACCACATCAGATGAAGGGAAGGTGGGTGGTGTTATCAATAAAAAGATTTCAAAGGAAAAGGGTAAGGTAAGTAAGAATTGGTCTTTCTCATGCTCCTTTCATGCATAAGAAGCACTTGGAAAACTCAAGGTCAACATACATTAGAGTTCTTTGAAGGCTCAAGCGAGGCAGTTCTCCATTTCAACTCAAGCAAGATAGTTAGCACTCAATAAGAAGAATGTAGCCTTGAGGAAGTCAAAAAGAAATTGATGTCTGCCTATCTATCTTGCTTATTTTATTGCAGGGACTGTCCAGGTGTAGTATTGATCATGACTACTCATTACTTCATGTCTTGGAACCTCCCCATCTTCTCAACTAGCTTTTACTCTTTTGAAGTTTACCTTAAAAGAATGATGTCTACTTTCAGTTTTGAACAGCTTCATGACAGATGGAGAAAGCCATTTCAAGAAAAAGAAAGACTCAAAAAGGTTAAATTTTGGTTTTAAAACTGTGTTTTGTAATTACACAGCAGTTTCGTAGTGCACTATGAAACTGCTGTAGGTGATGCCTAATGCACAACAATTTCGTAGCGCACTACGAAACTATTGTAGCTGCATATTGTGATTTTATGGACCATTTTTGAAAGACAAAAGGAAATATTTTTTGAAAAGGATTGTTTGAAAAGGAGCATTCACGAAATATAAGTGTCTAGCAAAGGCAAATCAAGTGAGGGGAGGACATCCATGAACTCCAAACTCTATGTTATGAAAATGGTCATTATTTCATAGCTAGTATTGTTCATGAGACATTAAGCAGCATTAAAGGAGTTATTCATCTTAGCACAAGTATTTGAGTAGGATATATGGTTAATTTAATGAATGTATGTGATTCAAAGAGACAACATGGTCAGTAGAAGGATTCGAAGACAAGCATAAGGATGAAACTCTAAAAAGGAGGAACTCTGTCTCCTTGTTTCTAGCAGTCAAATTCCAAGGAGATTCCTTAGAAAATGAGAACTCAATTTTGAAAAATGAAAGAGGCTTTTCTTTATTAGATACTAAAATAAAAAAAACCTCTTTCATTTCCTTCAAATTCATTATGATATGGGAGAACTTCAAGGTTAAACTTGCACTACGAAACTGCTGTAGGTGCAATTTGTCGCACCTGTTTTACACCTGTTTTTCAAAGACACTTTCTAAGCGGTAGGAAAGGGGTTTCCAAAAACCAAGAGCGGTTTTTGTTCAGTACGGATTGGTTCACACAAGCCTCCTTCAGTTTCTCCAAATACATTTTTTATGAGAAGATATGAGCTCTGTCCCAAGACCTATTTTTCAGCTAGAACAGAGCAAGGAACAGTCTCCTAGTTTCGAGGAACAGTAAAAGGATGAGTCATCAAGGGCTAGCTGGAGGGTTATGAGCACCATCAAATTCGAATTCATGGAGTTATGGGTGTCAAAAGGAGTTTTTAATTCCTAGATAAGGTTGTTTTAATCATAATGAGGAGTTACACTCCTAATTGTTTTAGGTATCTAGGACTGCTAGTTAGCTGTCATTTGCATTTAATAGTTAGTTTTAAGTGTCAACAGGTGTCAGGTCAGGTAGAATTTGAATTTTCCTCATCCTAGAGGAGGAATCTAAGTCATGTAAAGAGATCTATATATAGGAGAAGATATAATGTACAAGGGGTTGGAAATTTTCAGAGAAAGACTCATATTGTGCTATTGTAGAAGATTATGTTTTTATGAATGTAGGCTTTGGCTTGACTTCTCAAGATTCAGAAGGAGTTCAATGATGGCTTGTTTATGTTTGTCCTTATTTCCTTATGTGTTGTAGTATGAATGTATGATACTTAGAACTCATTGCCATGCTCTAACTTCCTTCATACATTCATGGACTGTGTTTTCCTACATGTCTCTATGTGTTAACTGATATATTGAACTTTGATGCCCTGACTTCCATGTTTAGCTGATACTGCTATCATACTAAGCTTTTTTGACTCCATAAGCCCAATGGATGTTTGTTGATTGTGTTTCAACCACTTACACTTCTTCATTTGTTCAATAGACTTAGCCATTTAATCCATTATCAATATCATTAATCATTTGTGAGAGCCCTCTCAGGTTGAGGAGGCTAAGCCTGAGCCAAAAGTAGGTTTGAAAGAGTTACACAAGGCCTTCCTAATCAACAACCTATCAGGTCAAGGTTTTGTGATAAAATTTTGGTGTTTCTGTCGGGAGCGTGAAGTCTATTCATTCCCGAAACCAAGAAGCTGAACTTCTGAAGGTAGCAAGAGCTCAAACATCTTTTTGAGGCTGCAAAACTACCTTGGCGAATCCACACATCGAATAAGAAATTGGAAGGTGACTCCATTGCTAGAAGATCAGTAGCTTGATGAAGTTTCAAGATGAGTTCCACTGCAAGAATGAACGCCAGGTATGCTCCTGTGAATCAGTTTCATATCCTTGGTTTTCCAAATCCTATGCCAAAGGTTGATTGGTTAGAGGATCTTCCGATATTCAAAGATGAAAAGAAAGACAATGCTTCTCTTCATTTGGTTAAGTTGCGTATGCATGTACGTAATCTTAAGGTTGAGTTTCCTAAAGATTGTCTCATGAGGATGTTTATGACCACTTTAGAAGGAAAAGCATCGTCTTGGTATAAAAGTTTGGAAAATGGTTCAATATATTTTCTTGCTAATTTTCATGATGAATTCTATCAGATGTATAAAGAGTGTCATCCCTCCTTGTTGCTAATCCAAGATTGTTGTAAACATTCTTTGAGTCTTATTCAATATTTGGAGGATTGTTATGATGATGATGAATTTATGGATGAAGAAATTTGTTGGGTCCCTATAATACTAGTGATTACCCCATTACTATTGTAGTTGTACTAACCTTATTAATATTGTTGTGCCCCTATTGTCCCCATATTGTTATTAATGTGCCCCATAGAATCCCTCTATTGTTATTTTTGTGGCTTTATATTATTATTGTTAGGTCGGCTGGGTTATATTGGACTCCTTAGACTCCTATATATAGAAAGGAGGTTTTATCATTTGTATCATCCAAGAATTGTTCATTTATGTAATGTAAAGGAGGTTTCCCCCTCGAAGAGGTTGAATTCTAAGGCGTTGATCTATCTTTTCTATCTTTTCTTGAGCTAGTTCATAACACTCTGTCATCACTTAACATAGTGATCTAATCATCATGTTGCAATTTAGCATTGTCACTTCGTGCAACCGATGCTTCCAGCATTCTACTTCTTCGTATGAACCTGAAGTATAGGAGTTGTTGCACTCCCACAAGATTCTCCCATCTGCAGTCAGGTTCACCCGATCCTAGTCCTGCGTTGTTATCTAGTAAATACAATCTAGCTCATCATCACTTTCATATTCGCACACTATTTTAGTGTAGCGCACTCCTTTGACTAGGTCTAGTGGAACTACTATGTGCAGGGACTTTTTCTTGAAGATCATCTTCCACTTCTTCAGGTTAATAACTCAATTCATATTAGTGGCCCAGTCTATTCCTAGCAACGCGGGATAAGGATTGTTGTCATTGAAAATCTCTATTACTTCAAAGTCCGTCTGTGTACTCCCACCTTCGATATCAACTGTTACCCCTTGCAACCTCCCCATGGGAAAAATATTCTGTTGGTTTGCCATTCGTAATTGAATATGGGACCACTGCAACACGGGCCTGACCATGCATTCCCATGTTTGCTTTGGTAACACATTTGCATCTGATCTTAGATCTAGGATGACCTGATCCATCTCATATCTGTCGATCTATGCCATCAATCTCATTTCCCTTCTAGTGTGCATCGTATTCTTCCCTAATTTCCGGACTACGCACGGTTCTCCTGACCCTTCACACCTGGTGATCAATTCTTGTAGTCCCTTAACTACCTTATTATCGTGCAACAACTTCATGCATGTCTCCAAAAAGGTAGTAAGCATAAAAGGATCCATCCCTGGCCCTGGCTGACCCTTACTACCTAAAGTAGAGGCCTCCGCGAAGCTCTTCTTAGCTTCCATGAACATCTCCTTTGTGTGTTCTAAGTCAAACTCAGGTTGCTTTGTAGGAGCCTTGTGAACCCATGTATCTTCCTCAGGCTACTTCCCCTTATCCTCCCCTGTGGTCACACCACTTCTAAGCATCATGTTCACATTTGGGTTTTCTTTGCGCAATTCAGACTTCATCATTTGGACATTCTGAGTTGGAGGAGGCTAGAGTACCCCTTTCTTGCGCATCTATGCTATCAACGTAGGACAATCTATCATTTCATGATCAAACTGAGCATAGTACGAACATGATATTCTAGTCAGGTTGGCACAATCATGGGTGTAGTTCCCTAACCTTCTGAAATTGTAACAAATTAACTGTGTGCAGCCCCTTCCTGGTCCCATTCCTCCTCATCTGCGACCTCGCCCTTGAAATCTAGCATGCACCATTCCCGCAGATGGGTCGAGACCTTGCATTTCTATCTAGATTCTATAGGCTTTGTTCCACTCCATCATTAACTCGTAGATGCGACAAGTGCACTCGTCGTGGCCTACTGACCTACAAAAATTACAAAATAGTTGCTGGGGGGTCTGCGTATACTTCCGCAACAGATGAAAATTGTACAACGTGTGTTTTCCTCCTATCTGATAGATTGCACACCATAACGTGGGTGTTGCACTCGGCCCTGTTTGTGCCTCTGGTCTCAATGACATTGGCCCTCCTCCTGCTAAGTAGTTCGCGAATACTAGACAATGGTCTTTGTCATGGCCCTGGCCTTTTCATTTTATGCACCACACTTCCTCACACGCCTCTGGCCATGGTGCCCCATCCTATTCAAGCTCTACATCTCCAAGCAAAGATTTTGTAGTTGCACATGGATTTGTTAAATTCCCAACCCAAGTTCTTGTATCGGGGTCTCACACAACCTCATCGCCATTTACAATGCTTCAGATTTGGGTTGAAAGCTTCTGCTGTGATAGCGTCGTGCTTAGGTGGGGTGTCAGAGATGCCACAAACCATGTGCAGTGCTGCACATTCATAAGTGTCATATTAGCCTCACGGATCATACTCTTCAGTCACTGATCTAGATCCTAGGGGGTTTCGCCCGAGAGCATAGCGATATCTTTAAACCTGATGATTAACTGTGTCTCTGATTTCGGCCAGCTAAAGTCTCTATTCAGCGCATTCTAGATCTCTACTATTCCTACCTTTGGGTGATCATTAGAGTGCTTGATATACCAATGTGCGATCCTGCAGCATGATCACTAATGTAGCCTTATTAGTGTTGTTGTTTGTGACCCCTTGCGCTTCCCACACTACTCTTACCATGAACTAGAACTAGTCCGGATCCTCATTTCCTACTCCTTTGAATAAGGGTAGCTTGATTGCGCTCACCATGTTGAATTGCGGGGTTGGTGGAGGTGGAGTGGGTGGAGACGGAGGTGAAGGAGGTGAAGCGGGTGGTGGCATGGGTGGGGGTGGTAACTATGGAATGCGTTGTCTTATCAAACTGACCGCACTTCTCGGAGAGACCCAAGGGACCTCCTCCTTGCTCTCTCGTGAAGGTGAAATTAAAGTATTGTTTCCTAATTCCCCTCTACTTTTGTAGATCGTTTCGCTCCATTAATGTATTCTCATAACCCGATTTTCACATAACAACATCTTAATCTAGGTATTCAGAGATTTAATGTACTCACCTCGTGGTACCTTGAGAAAAAATCATTCTGCTTCACTTTAGTTTACGGTCATGTCTATTGCAAACTCAGTCATAAATCCACTTATTATCTAGTCAAGCCAATGGTCCACAGCTCGTGCAATCTTATCTTCTGATGCCTCTAGTCTGCGCACTAATTCCGGAATCCACACTATCGGTTGGTCAAGTTTACACCTTCCCTCGCTATCAGGTAGCCTTACGATCCACTCATAAAATTCAGAAGGAAAGTATATGAAGAAGATCTCGTGTATTTTTGTATACACATAGCGATCTAGCCACCTTTTCTCGGATACCTTTAGAGTTCTGTTCTGCTGTGTCACGAACTCATGAATATTTTTGTCAACCACTCTTCAATTTCCTTCTTTGTTGGGTTCAGTGGCACGACATCAGACATCCCTTAGGTAGATTTAGGTCTTAGTAATGGAACCATTTGTTGGCTTGTTGGGGCCTGACCTAGCTTCAGAAGTGATTTAGCCAAACAAATCCCGAAACTACTAGTCCTTTCGAAAATAGTGTGCGGTGCGCGGACTTAGGTCTCACCTGAGGTAGTATGGGAGGGTGCTGGAACCAGGTTTCCACACCCTAGGGATGTCTTGATGAAATCTAGGAAGTTCGCAAATCCAACTTGTGTGCTTGCGCTGCTCCGCACAACCGTCTGTCCTTCATAACGTGTGCAACTGCTTCCACGTAGCTCTGTAAAGAGCGCGAAGAGGTGTTGTCTAGATCCTTTATATTTACTATGATATTATTACAGATCTTAAATTAATTATGTGGGCCCAATATTCTCATTAATCATTCAACATTCATAACAAGTGCGCGCATTCATAAAATTATAAAGAGATGCATTGGTATAATAGGAACATAGACATACAATATTATAGAATCAACTTATCTTTTATTAATTCTCTGTCCAAGTACAATCCCAACTCCGCCCTACGCACTCAGCTGTAGGGGTCCATGCACACAACTACGGACTCTACCAGGCCTCTGCGCACTCAGTTGTGGGGCCTCTACCTACTATTACAACCCAAGACTCGGACTTACAGGCTCAGAGCTAATTCATCATCCAAAAGAACATCTTATTTCTCCAAAACTTCAACTAACTTTAGACTTAGAGCCTCACTCTATTTATACACTCCCATGGTTTATGGACCATGGGTAGGCTGACACACTTGTCATTAAATTACATTACTTTAGGGTGGACAACCCTAGACTCTCACGCTTTGCACCCATGTTTCACAGTGTATTTACATTACATGTGACCAAAATTTGGGCTTCAAACCCCAAAAACCCGCTATTGAGGGGATCCGCTGCCCAATACCCGCATCTGTGATTGCATTGGTAGAGAAATGTGAAAACGAGGTCTAGTTCAATTGGGCACAGTTCCTTTGCGATGAGTTCTTGACAAACTACAGGGAGGCCCAAGAGGAGGTTAAGACCTTCCATTATGCGTGGTTGCTCCTATACATCCTATTGGTTGCAAGGGAGCTCCCAGTGGACAACCAGTTTCCCACTACTCAAGGTGACCTGCCTGAAGCTGTGAGGTACACCTCGTTATGGGCTACAAGAGACACGAACATGATTCGCGAGATAAAGGTGTTCTAGGTGTTCGTGGAGGTGAGCATCTGAACATGGATCAACCGTAGGCTGCGCTTGTCCCTTACAGTTCATAACAGCTTGCAAAGCACGACAGAATTCAACGCAGATATGCATAACCTGTATATCCAAGCGTGCAAGGATCCAACATGAAAATGGGTGAAGCTTCCATTCAATGCAACGGATGATGCGATCTTCACCGTGATGGAGTCATGGCCTCCGGAGTGGCGCGCCTCGGACTTGGCAGAAATGGGGAAGATCACATCTCAGCAACGAAAGAAGGATGTAAATTTGTGCCTCACATAGCTGGCTGAGAGGAAACGCCGGGAACAGGAAGTAGCTACATGTCAGAAGGCGGCCGATGTAGCAACAATAGCACAGATGGTAGAGCTTACAACCGCGCCAACCAAAGAGGCCGAGGAAGGCCAAGAAATGTCCTCGAGGTAGTAGACCGGGGAAGTGGATAGGGAGGAGGACCACACAGTCCCTAGCATGACATCAACACAACTCATGCGACTGCGTGACATGGAGAAAACCGTCCCCAGGAGGAAAGGGAAAGCCAAAAAGATGTCTGATGACTCGATCATGCTCACAAAAGGTGATCTATTGGATATCAAAAAAATGATTTATGAAGTCGCAGAGGGTGTGTTCCACGGATTACGGATGGAGTAGAACACTATGTTGGGGGCTCTCAACATGCAACAACAAGGTTTTATAGGTATAGTACCCCCAAAGAGGAAAAATGGCCCAGTATGTCGCAGCAGGAATCACTAAGGCCAAACGGCCGCTATGCACCCATATCAGTAACACCTTGATATTTCCCAAAGGCATGTTAGTAGTAGCAAGGGAGGATGACCAGTCTATGATGAGAAGCATGAAAGGCGTCAACTTGAACTTGGTTGCCCTATTGTGCAAAATATTGTACCAGCTGCAGGGTGGAGTCATCGCCAAACTCCGCACCCGGGAGGGCCGAGAGATCCAGGTCCTATATGAGTAGAAAATCAACATGGACCAGCTCAACATCCAGAGGGATGCGTTGGTTGTGTAGGATAACGGATTGGAGCAGGTCGTAGATGATGCATGCAGGAGCATTCCAGAGTTGGTCGTGCTGGCAGAGCTACGAGCAGTAGAGCGGGTTCATAGATTGGTGATCGGAGTCCACGAGGCCCAAGAGGAAATGAAAAAGGTTCAATTGGAGCTAAACCTGCAAATTGCCGAGCTGCGATTGAAGGCACAACCCTCCACACCCCCAAAAGTTAGAGAGAAGCACACCCACACTATCTAGATGGGGTTGGAACAAATTGGCCAGGCGACATAGGGGTGCACCTAGATGTTGGAGCAAGCACTAACCATACTTATGCACCTGCAGGAAGACCCGAACCTACATTGCCCGGAGACAAAGGTGCACAAGTTGTAGCAGGAGTACGACAGTGTCTGGGGCACTGTGCAGACAGTTATCCTTACTCAATGACTTGCCACACTACAATAGGCAAGGGTACTGAAGGACCGATTAGACACCATGCAGCAAAAGGTAGCCCTACTTAAAGCATGCATCCAGCTGTGGATCAATGAAGTGTTCACAGTCACAACTACCATTGAAGGGAAGCTGGCACAGATTCAGGAACTGTATACGGTTGGATAGGAATGTGACCTTGCTCACGAAAGTTTTGAGATACGCATGCAATAAGTGCAACAGGCAGTGGAACAGTGTGTTACGGACACCCAAGCTGTGCGAGACCTGTTGCATGGACTTTGCACAAAAATTGCCGCATTAGTAGAGTGACTCGGGATGAGTCACAATGATTATGTTGGGGGACTTTTGGGCAGTAGATTCCCCCATAGCATGTTTTTGGAGCTTGAAGCTTGAATTTTAGTTAAGTGTAATGTAAAGACCCCACAAAATGCGAGTGGAGAGCACAAGAGTCTAGGGTTGTCCGCCCTAAGATAATGTAATTTAATGTAAAGTGTGTCAGCCTACCCATGGTCTGCGAACCATGGGATTGTATAAATAGAGCAAGGCTCTTAGTGTAAAAGGAAGTCTTAGTTGTTGGAGAAGTAACAGAAAGATGCAAAGGCATGGTTAGAAGCTAGAAGTAGATCAGAAGGTATTGGGTCATGGTGATAGGTAGAGGCTCTACAATTGAGTGCACAGAGGCCTAGTAGAGTCCGCAGCTGAGTGTGCGGACCCTTGTAGTTTAGTGTGCAGGGCGTAGTTGGGATTGTACTTGGACAAAGAATTAAGAAAAGATAAGTTGATTCTAAAATATTCTGTGTCTATGCTTTTCTTATATTTATGCATCTATTTATAGTTTTATGATTACACGAACTTGTTATTAATGTTGAATGATTAATGAGAATATTGGGCCCACATAATTAATTTAAGATCTATAATAATAGCATAGTAAGGATAAAGGATCTAGACAACACCTCTTAGCACTCTTTACAAAGCTGCGCGGAAGCAGTTGCACAAGTTGCAAAGGGCAGACGACTGTGCGGAGCAGTGCAAGCACACAGGTTCGGTTCATGAACTTCCTAGATTTCATCAAGACATCCCTATGTTGTGGAAACCTGGTTCCAACACCCTCCCATACTACCTTGGGTGAGACTTCAGTCCACACACCATGGAATTTTGCCGAAAGGGCTGGTAGTTTCGATATTTGTTTGGCTAAATCACTTCTAAACCTAGGTCAGGCCCCAACAAGCCAACAATGTTTTGTCACAATCCTTCAACTTGAAAGTGCTTAGTTATCTTGCATAAAAAAGCTAAATCCTAATGAGGCTCTAGGCCTCCTTATTTATACAACTGAAGTTTCCAACAACTTCCTTAAATCTAGGGAGGCTTGGCTCCCAATCTTAAGATACACTACAATAAAAAAGGTCATTAGTGAGGGTCATGCCTGTGATGGACCTTTAAGGTTCATCGCCAATGTCACATACGGTGACAGTCTTTAAAAAAACATCGGTGTAAGTGTATATAGTGATGTTCCTTTAAGGTTTGTCACCAAAGACATTTTCAATGGCACTTCTGGTGAGGGTCATTAAAGGGTCATCAGTAATTCTCTATTTGGTGACACTTTTGGTGAAGGTCATTAAAGGCCCATCACCAATTATCTCTTTGGTGACACTTCTAGTGACAATCTTTTATTGACCGTCATCAACGATTTTTTTGGTTACTTTTGGTGATGGTCAATAAATGTTTGTTATCATTGATCATTCCAATGAGTTTTTGATGATGCTTCATGCCTGTGGCAAACCTTTAATGTCTATCACCAATGTCACATATGGTGATGGTCTTTAAAAAATTGTTGTTGTAAGTGTATATAGTGATGGTCCTTTAAGGTTTGTCACCAATGCCATTTTCAATGACACTTTTGGTGAGGGTCGTTAAAGGCCCGTCACTAGTTCTCTCTTTAGTAACACTTTTGGTGAGGGTCGTTAAAGGCCCATCACTAATTCTCTCTTTGGTAACACTTCTAGTGATGAGCTTTTATTGACCCTCACCAATGCTCTTTTTGGTTACTTTTGGTGACAGTAAAAAAATGTTTGTCATCATTGATCTTTCCAATGAGTTTTTAATGATGATATGTACTGGTTACTATATTTCTTGTCAAAAGATAATGATTTAAGATCATTGTTATGGAGTATTTTTCATTATGTGTCCAAGGTCATAATGGTTATAATAGTCAGTCAATTCGTTAAGAAGTAATTAGTGTGTATCATTTCCCTCAAGTCATAATAATATAATTTTCCTATGAGTCAACACATGATTCATCTCTGTTAGGTTTATTATCTAGCAAATTTCCTTTAAATAAAGTTCCACTAATGTGTGTAGGAACTATATTATTTAATATATAATCAACCTCTATAAATTCTATTAATGAGAGATACCTAGCACTCCTTGACACTCATGGCACACCTTAACATGCTTTGGAACAGTACACTAACATTCCTTGGCACCTCGCATGTCTTGGAACATCTTTGTACTTGTAACATCTTTGTACCTAGAACATTTTTCCATGAGTAGGATGCCCAAGCACACGTTGGCATGCCCTAGCATAGCATATCACTCCCCTATCATGTGTTGGCATGCCCTGTAGTCCCCATCATGCCCCGGAACACCTTGGCATAATATTGCATTGACAAACATTAGCACTTGGCATGTATTGGAACATATTATTAGTGTGCCTAACATGCCCCTTTTGAAAAAGATAAAGTCCCGACTTATTAACCGTCTTATGTGTTCATTTCCTTGCATTATAGCTTGGTAATTCCTTTTGTTTCCTTGAAACTCCTTGATTCATATTGGCATACTCTGGCACCTTGCACATCCTAGCTTGTCTTAGCACCTGGCATGCCTTGGCACTATATGGAACATGTTAGCACACCCCAGAACTACCTAGCACACTCTAGCACTTCTTAAAATTCCCTGATATTCCCTAGCATGCCTTACCCATGCTTAGCATACCTTGTCACTCCCTCCTTGGCATGACAACTAGCACTCATTGACACTCCCCGACACACCCTCATATTCATTCACTTCCATGGATTTTGACCTAGTGCTCCATTGTGTTGTCCTTGTACTCCCCAACACTCCTTAGCATGCATTGGCACTCTCTATCACACCTTATCACTCTTAAATATGCTCTTCCACTTCATAGCATGCATCACACTCCCTGACGCACATTGGCACTTAGCACGTGTTGGCACTTGGCAAGTCTTAGCATGTTTGGCATGCGTTGAGATGACTTGGTATGCTTTGCCATGGTTTAATATTAAATTTATTTGAGATCAATTATTGGAAACTAGATGAGAAGAAACAGAGGAAGATTTGGCACTTAGAATGCATTGACACTTGGCACTTGGCACTTATTGGCACGTAGTGCTGGTGTGCCTAGCATGCCTCTCATGGAAAAGGTAAATTGATGACCTATTAACCCAACCTTACATTCACTAGAACACCTTGACACTCCCTAGTTGTCATGCCCTCTGTTATATTCCTCTATAATGTTCGAGGTTAATGAGGAGATCGACAAAGGTAACCATAGACCATGATTTTAGTTTGGTGTCTAGCCCTATAAAACCAGAGAAGGATCTCTCTATTAAATCATAGCCAAGAGATGACTAGAATGTAAAGGATTTTAGGCTACATAGCTAGGCTCAAGTGGGTTTTGGAAAATTTAGGCTCATCATGTTTTCTTGATGACCCCACCTTCATGGGTTGTACTGACTTGGTTTGATGTTGGCTTCATGAAGTGGTTATATGCGTTTTCAAGGCTGCCTCAATGGTGTCCCATGTCATGTTCTTCTCTTTCAAATGATGGAATACTATAACCTTTATCAGGCTATGGTGAAAGAGGTTGGGATAATGCACTTTTCCTTTCAATTGCACCTTTTCAAACATTTTCGTTAGGATCCTATACAAGTAGTTGGACAAATTTAGAGGCTTGGCAGCTGTAAAGTGCATGAGAATTATTATGTGTTATTGATATATCCTAGAAAATATGCCCTCACATGTGAATAACTTCATGACAACCTTCATCAATGGTGCATATCTCTCCAACATGTATCTGAATGGGAAAACTTGTGAGTGAGCTCCTTTGTATTGTGATTTCAAGGTGGGTTTGTACCCTTCTAGGTCTAGGTTCATGCCTTTGAACCAATTTTCACCATGGATTGGTATGCTTGCAGCTTGAGAGATGAAGTCCACTAAAAACATGAAATCAGTCCCTGCAATGGTGATCTTGTCTTCCTTCAAGGTGAGGCAAAATATACCTGTGAGATTCTCATGGTAACCTACTTCTTGCACTCTTTGACAAAACCCTAAACAATTGACATCTTCAATGAATTTCATGAAAAATGGGGAGGAGGTGATTTCATTGAAATTATAGGGCTCAAACCTTAGTATATTTCCCCCATCAGTATCTTTAGACCAAAATAATTGATGCTATTATAACTAGGTGCATTTGGGCTAGGCCTAAATCCACAAATAAGATACTTTTGGTCTATTTAGAGGTGCTTGCGAGACATGAGAAGGATTGAGGGTGGGGTATAAAGGACACATAATGTTTAAGTAAGGCTTTAATTGTCAAGAAATTATGGAAAAAATTCCAGGCCAAAGGTATTTGGTAATAGGTTATTAAAGAGAAATATCTGAAAAATAGACAACTTAAGGAATGGATTTAAGAGGTGACTCCAAAGAAGAAGGTGACATATTATATATGGAGAAGCATGATGAGAAACAAATATTGGCTACTACTAAATTTGAGATGGGAGGTTGGAAGGGGGAATAGGATGGAAATAGGAGTAAATGATATCAAAGGGGTGGAGAGAATACATGCTCTTTCTATTCACATCCTTGAGCATTTACATAAGAAAAGGATTTACTTTATGAACTATATCTCTTGTGATTGAGGATCTTCTTTTGTTACAAATTATTGGATTAATGCATTTGAACTTGGATTTCCAGAGGATATGTTTTTTGAATGGGCACGTTTCACAACACAGTTAAGTCTAATAGGTTTAAAACTCACTGAGAAGAAAAAAAATCTAAAATGGGAAGGTATTATGTATAATGAGAAGATCTCGGTTAAAGAGATTTATAAACATATTTCTCATGGACGTGGATTGAATGAAAATGATTTTTTGTTTCATAACACATGGAGATAGGATATACCTCTCAAATTAAAATGTTTTATGTGGCTGGTGGTCCACAATAATATTTTAACTTGTGATAATATCCATAAAAGGGGATTTGAGGATCTTGGAAGATGCTCTTTATGCAAATAAGATTTAGAAGACGTGGAAAATATATTTCTAACATGTCTTTTTGCAATCTTGGTATGGAGTGGGGTTCTTTGAACACTTAAAATACATGTAATCTAGAACATGGTTTCCATTTAGAGATGACTCACTCAATGGTTTGAAGGCTTCAAGACATATCGTTCCGTGCCTTTCTATATTTTGTGGGGCATATGGAGAAGCAGGAATAAGAATATTTTTGAACAAAGAGAACAAGATACTAGAAATGCCTATTTAAAGATGTTTTCATATTTTATGGAGATATGGCTAATGAAGGAGGAATAACCTAGAAGACTTTTCGACTCATGGAGCTATGGTCATACTTTATTTATTTATTTATTTATTTTATGGAGCATCCACCAACAGGGTTTGTGGAAGTGAGAAACATTTGCTTTTGAAGCCAAACAACAGCTTCCATTTCAGTTGGTATAGTGGCATAGGGTCAAATAATAGAGTTGAGATAATCATAGTCTTTGGCGCTCTTCTATGTGCTAATTGGATTGAAATTGAAGATTTACCTATGTTTGGAGATTCCAAGATGATCCTAGATTGGGTACAATTGAGAACAAAATTTGGACCACCTTCCCTTACTTTCTAGATGCAATGCATAAGATCTTTGATGAATACCTTTCAAAGACTAGCCTTTAATAATGTCTATAGAGAGTAAAATCAAGTGGCAGATCTCCTATCAAATAAGGCATGCAATTGTACATGTTCCAAGGAAGATTTTCTACTCAGTTTTCGACAAAGGAATCCTTTTGCAACTCAGGGATTTTTAACTTATAAAGGGATGCCCTTGAAAATTTTTCCTTCATCTCATTTATTTGTCATCTGTCCATGAAAATTTTCATAGATCATGATATGTTTTTGTCATGTTTGAATCATATATGTTATATTTGTCATCATAAAAAACTTTAAGATTTTTTTGTGAAAATTGATATAGTAGACAATTTTTAGAAATAAAAGAACTATAATGTAGAGTAATAAGATACTTAGAAATTTAACCATTCTATTTTAAAATCTAATATATGGCATGAAAAAAAATTAACAATGAAATACCAAAGTATATATCTACATTTTATTAATGAGAATCAATAATTATTTCCTTATTAAAAATAAAAATAAATTTAATCTATCTAAATTCTTGAATACTTGATTAATCCAAATCTAAAATAAATCTAATAAGAATGTTGAATTCCAATTCCTAGTCCACTCGACTAGTACAAAATACCTCATTCAATAGCGTTGTGAACAATTACATGTAGTTACATAAAACAATCCCACCCAATTTTAAAATTAGCTTCATAAAAAAACTCTAACTTCAATCCAGACCAGCACAGGAATCCAGTCAAATTTTTTGCAGCTTGGTTAATTGAGACACCAAACATCCAATGCTACCATGTACCACACCATCAAAATCGTCAACAACAGCTGCAATCTCAACTTCGTCGTAACTGATAGTCGGGTAAGTCTAGAGCTGACGTCGGCACTTTCATCAAACTCTCATATACTGGATTAGTTAATCACGTTGATTTGTCTCTGTTCTAATCCCTCGAGAGATTTTTTGTTTTGATTTGGAATCTCAGTTGCGAGCAACCCAACATCTTATTATTGGACTTCCAGCGTCAATCATCAATTTCCTGTATTCACACTTTGGGTTCTGAATACTTGAATTTGTATTGCCACAGAGTATATATATATATATATAGATAGATAGATAGATAGATATAAATGTAGATATAGATATAGATATAGATATATATCAAATTAAAGATCTTATTCGGTGGAATTTATATGCAATGGGGATTGATTTTGAATATTTGACAAACACAACTTCAAGATCCATAGCAGTGTTCATCAACACTACCATATTGTATCCCTTATATACATGTAAGACCAAGTACTAGGCGGAGGTTTATGCCAGGGGTCGACAAAAATATGGGTTTGTAGCTCCAACACATATTTTACTTAGAATTAAACCGAGTTGTTTCTTTTTTTTGGAATGGGTTTTGCTGAATTCAGTATCTGACACATGTATTTCTTTATAAATCATCTGGGTTGAGTATTTTGAAATGGGTTTTGTATCTGGTTGCAATTTGGGTCACTGGATCGTTGCATTATCCTTGGGATAGTGTGCTTAAATTTGGTGGGTTTGATCCTCCTTAGCACACTTGGAACTCACTAACACTCCCTATCACATACTCTTATTCATTCATTTCCATGTAATTGAAACTAGTGCCCCCTTGTGTTTCCCTATCACTCCCTAACATGCGTTGGTGCCACACCCTAGAACGTGGCACATGTTGACATGTATTGGCATGCTTAACATATATTGGAACTATCTCACATGTGTTAGCACTTATTGTCATTCCCTACCACACCTTGGAACTCCATAGTTATCATGCCCTTATAGATAGCCTTACCTTTTTTGCGATTTGGGAACCCAACCAAGTCATCGAAAAAATAGTGTTGTGCATAGCCTGAAGTTTCCCTTTATCTGAAAATATTTTTTCCCATCCCCTTATTGCAATCGTAGGCTTGCCTCCTGTAAGTCCTATTTTTTCCCAACCTCTTTGAAGGGTATTTCATTTTCCTTTTCCTTTTCCCCTTTTAATAATTTGTCGTGATTTTTGTGGTGCATTAAGAAGGTGATATTTTCAACCTGTTGCATATGATATTTATGGTTCTGAAGCTAATCCTCCTTTTGATAAACATTCTTCCATTAGTCTAACCTTATGCTTGAGAGTGTTGGGGAAATTTGAATGTTTAGGCTTATTCACTACAATTTTAACCTCTTTAGGGAGGCTTGATAGTTCAAGGTCAAAGGGGGGTAGATATGATTAGGAATAGAAGGGACAAGGAAAAGAGAGGGAATATGGAGAGGAGAATGCAAAATAATAGGGAAATCCATCAAAGTAAGAGAATTTTTATGACGAGATAAAACCAAAGAAGAATATGAAGGGGTATTAATCTTAGCAGAAGGAGACATAATGTTTACTTGAACTTCTCGCTAAACCTTAAGGATAGGTTCCATCCTGACATGAACATTTTGATTGAAATTATAGCTTTTCGTTCAAACTTGTTTCTCACTTACTTCCAAATTCTCTTTTTCCTCAAAATGGGAGCCTTCAACTCTAACCATTGGGTCTGAACATGTCCAACTTCTTAATGATTGAAACAATGAAATGACATTTTCCAATAATAAATATTATGGGTCTAGACGTTTTCCTTGTAAACTAATTCAATGGCCTTGAATAAACACTCTTTGATATCTACTTTGACTAGAATCTAGACCCAATGCCTATTAATCAAAACATACCAATTAGGATCCACAAAAATAAATCTACCAAGCTTCTTTCCAATAGTGTGAAGAGCCTCCTCTATCTAGAAGACAAAGGGAGGGCTCGACAATATAGCACAAAGTTGTTTCACAAAGATATGTTTGTGAGCAGGATCAAAATCCACCAACCATGTTTCCAGGACTAGGCTTGATTTCCCCCAATCCCATTATGTCTCCTTCATTGATCCAAGTGGATATTGGTGGCCACCCACCAAGTCCACTTGGACCCCCAACATTGTTTCTTTCAGCTTTTCAGTTTCCTTAATTGAAGCACAATTTACATTTTTTAGCATTTTTTCAGGTCCTAAACTTCCAGAGCCTTTTTGAGGCCCTAAACGATGTTTTTTTGGGAAAACTTGGAGAAATATGGGTCCATGGGCCGATGTTGCTCTTCCCGAAGTTATAGTTCTCGAATAGATATTTCTAGCAAGATATTTTGCGCATCAAATGGAGATCATACGCCAAAGTTACAACCTTGGGAAGTTGATGTACCAATTTACCCAAGTGGTGCCCACAGTTTGGCGTTTCATCTTCTAGGATTAGGTTTTTGGATGTTTATGGTTTTCCATTATTTATCAACAATAAATAGGCCTTTGAGCCTCATTGTAACACAGTTGAGAGGCATGTAGCCACCACATCTCTTCTCAGAGATAAGCTACCATTGCCCTAGCTAGTTTATTTCCAATTCTGTTTGTAAGCATGTTTCAGTATTTTATAGTAATGAAATGAAGTATTATTTCTGCTGCATCTTTATATCTATGGTTATATCTATAATTTGTTGCATTCTTGTTTAAATCTGGGTCAATCGTATCAAAGGGGTCTACTCTTTCTCTGTCTTTCTTTGCATGTCCCCAACGAGGTCAAGATATAAGTTGTTAGGGCTTGAAATGGTCAACCCTTTGCAGGACCAGCCTCTCAAATCCCGATGACCTCCCATGGCGGATGAAAAGAAAGATGAGGGGGCAGGAGATCCTATCAAAATCTTGCTCGAAGAGGCCCTCGAGTGACAAAGGAACGCAATGATGGACAACTTCTCCCAGATCCTTCAATGGCTACCCAGGGGTGACACATCTACTTCCAACAGCTACTCTGGAAGTGCCACACCCTTTAAGGTACAAGTTAACTTTGACATTCCCATATTTGAGGGCCATAGATGTAGACGTCGTAGATAAATGGTTAAATCTATTAGAAGGGTATTTTTCTGTTCATGACTTTTCTGACCGGGAAAAGATTACTTTCGCTCTTCTCAAAGCCGCCCACCACATTAAGGACTGGTGGGAAACCTACTGCGTGTAGAAGGATGAAAGAACGACCTCACTGTTTTCAGCCGCACCCACTCAGAATTCATTCCAGACTGCCATCAAGGAGTTGTACTACCCTGTTGAAATCTATGAGGGTAAATACATAAAGTGGACCACACTGCGGCAGGGAAGGGACGAAGATGTGCCAGACTTTACCAATATTTTCCATACCCTTCATACAAATTTGGGTATCAAAGATTCAGAGCAGCATTTGGTACTCAAATACCGTAGTTACCTGCATAAGTACATCTAGGAAGAAATATAATTATTGAACATCTCCTCGCTTGACATGGCATAATGATATGCCATCAAGGTTGAGCAAAAGTTTAAACAGAAGAAGTGAGACTTTGGATCTGCGAATCCAAAGCAAGGAAAAGGTGCCCCCAAACTGTAGAGCAAAGGACAAAGCCAAGGCGGGGTGGCCCAAGACAACCCACCAAAGCTGCAAGCAAAGAACAATGCCGTGAAGCGGAAAAAGGACACGGGAAAGTGGTGTGAGTTCCATAAGAACTCCACTCACAACACAAGTGAGTGTCGGGCCAAGTAGTCATTGGTGGCTGAGTTAAGAGTTTTAGAATTAGATGCATGTTCTGACTCTGAGTCAAAACCTGACAAGGGAAATGACAAAGGGAAGCATATGATCAATGCGGAGCCCAACGCCACCATTGCCACCACAAAGATCCAGAAGGAGGAAACCAAAGATCCAGAGGAGGAGGAGCATCTCTTACACTCCTAGATGTGGGTAAAGAGCTCCCCACTATAGTTGATTGTTGATAGCGAGAGCCAAAAGAACTTCATTTAGGCAGTGGTCATGAAGTGGTTGGGCTTACTAACCATAGTACATCCATAATCGTACACCATCGAGTGGCTTCACCAAGGACGAGATCTTCGCATAAGCCAGTAGTGTCACCTTCCATACAACATCAAGCCCTCAACAGATAAGGGATTGTGTGACATTGCTCCCCTTGATGTTTGTGATATATTATTAGGACAACCATACTTGTAGAAGTGACATGTTGTGTATGAATCAAGGCCCCATGATGTTATTGTTACTTTCAGAAATAAGTTGTACATGATACTGGAGGTAGCACTACCTACTACCATCTCTTTGGTTACTGCAAAAGAATGAAGTAAGCTCATTCCCAAAACAAGGAAATTTGTTTTCCTGATGATACGCCCTCAAGGAAAGAAGAAGACGGTGGCCACGACCTCCAGACAGGGCCCCTCCACATGACAACTACAGATGGACAAGGTCGTGGAGGAGTATGAGGACATCTTCAACTCCCCTGCAGGGGTTCCTCTGCACTTTCAGGTCAAGCACTCCATCGATCTGACCTGAGGTGTGTCATTGCCCAATCTATCGGCGCTCCATTCTAGAGAACGATGAAATCAAGAGGTAGATTCAGGAGTTGTTGTAGAAAGGTCACATCCATTTGAGTTCATCACCTTGTGGGAGATTGATCATGTTGGTACAGAAGAAGGATGGGACTTGGAGACTTTGTATTGACTATCGGGCACTGAACAAGATCACTGTCCATAATAGGTACCCGATGCCATAGATTGATGACCTCCTGGACCAACTGAAGGGGGGAAAATATTTCAGCAAGATCGACTTGAAGTCAAGATATCTCCAGGTACTAATCAAACCCTCTGATGTCTTGAAGAATGCCTTCAAAGCCAAGGAGGGCCTATTTGAATGGTTGGTTATGCCTTTCGGATTGACGAATGCTCCTGCAACCTTCATGAGGCTAAGGGATAACATCTTGCAGCCATTCACCAACTCATTTGTAGTGGTATACTTGGATGACATCTAATCTTTAGCTAGAGTTGGGAAGAGAACCTCCACCACATTCGACAGGTTCTCCAAACACTGCGGCAACACAAGTTATGTTCCAATTTGGAGAAATGCACTTTTGGCATGACCCAGGTTCAGTATCTGGGATACATTATT
>APFE030768652.1:84136-95110 GCA_000404065.3 Pinus taeda | reverse complement strand
AGTATCTGGGATACATTATTGATGAACAGGGGGTGCATGTGGATCTAGCCAAGATCCAAGTCATTCAGGATTGGCCATCTCCAACCACTCTCACAAAGCTCCACCGCTTTCTAGGTCTTGCCAACCTCTACCGCAGGTTTGTGTTGGGATTTTCTCATATCACTTGGCCCTTGAGTCAAGTCACTAAGCAAGGAGTGAAAAAAAGATTCTTTTGGTATGTATCTCAATAGAAGGCATTCACAAAGTTGAAATATCCCCTCTTCTCGGCACCAGTGCTCACATTACCAGACTTGCAACAACCATTTAAGGTCGAGACAGATGCCTCTGACTATGCTATTGGCACAGTCCTTACTCAACATAGGCATCCAATGGCATATCACAGTGAGACACTTTCAGACACAGTCTAGAAGTATCCCACTTATGACAAAGAGATGTATTCCATTTTGCAGGCCTGCTGACAATGGAAGCATTACATTTTGGGGAAGGAAACGGTCATCCGCACAAACCACCAACCCCTGCAGTTCATACAGACCCAAGGGAAATTGAAAAATGATCGCCATCAGAAGTGGTCCACATACCTACAACAGTTCCATTTGAATATCAAGTATAAGAAGAGTAGCACCAATAATGTTGTATATTTCCTCAGTCGACCACTGATCATGGCGTTAACCACCATGCTCAACTCTTATGGGCACGAGACTTCTGATTGGCCACTTCTCTACAATAGTGACCCAGAATTCAGCCACACATACTAGACACTCTTGGAGGGTCAACATGTTCCATATTTTCACCTCCAGGATGCCCTGTTATGCCACCTAGGTCACCTTCATGTTCCTTCAAGTGAGTGTGCCAAGATGATTTGAGAAGCTCACTACAGTCAAGCTGTTGGGTATTTCGGGGTTGAGAAAATGATGGAAGTACTAAAAAAGTATTTCTGTTGGTCAAATAATCGATAGGATGTCGGGAATTACATAATATCATGCACTGTCTATGCCATTGCCAAACCGACCATCAAGAAAAAAGGCTTCTATACCCCGCTTCCAACCCCTAGTCGATCTTGGGAATCCATCTCCATGGCTTACATGTTGGGCCTTCCTTCTACTAAGAATGGATACGACTGTGTTTTTGTGGTCATCAACAGCTTCTCAAAGATGGCCATTATGGCGGCCTGCAAGAAGAATATCACAACAGAAGCCACTGCTAAAATCTTCTTTGAATGTGTGTGGGTACACTTTGGCATCCAACAGTCTATCATTTTAGATCGGGATAGAAGGTTCCTTAGTAACACAGTTTAGAGGCATGTAGCCACCACATCTCTTCTCAGAGATAAGCTACTATTGCCCTAGCTAGTTTATTTCCAATTCTATTTGTAAGCATATTTCAGTATTTTACAGTAATGAAATGAAGTATTATTTCTGTTGCATCTCTATATATGTGGTTATATCTGTAATTTGTTGTGTTCTTGTTTAAATCTGGATCATTCATCTTATTATAGTCTACCCTCAGCCAAAATTGAAAGCCTATCCAGCCACGAACAAATCCACAGAAAGCTGACATATAACCCAAGGCTGACATCTAATTGTCCAAAACCCATGTAGTGTGAGATGCCTTTTGCACTGTCTTACCATAAAATCTTCCTACCAAAGTAGTTTCTAACAAGTTTTGGATATCCTAGAACCTGATATCCTTACCAATGACCATTGAAAACTTATCTTGTTTCACTCTAACATAGAGCTTTGTCTTAGACAAAGCTCTGGAACCATGGGGGACCAAAAGAGGCTTAAAAAGCTTAAATTGAAGGGAGTTTGGCTGAGAATTAGGGATAGTTACTACCTCAAAGCTAGAATGAGAGCTTAACTCTTTTGCACTACTATTTTTTCTCAAAATGAAAATAACCTTCGACAACTCATGCTCAAATTAAATATCTACCTTCGAACACAATCCATCTTGGAAACGCCTCATGATTTGGTTGGAGATTATATGTTAAGACAATGAAGTGTCACCTGTAAATTCATACTAGGATTTGAATTCCTCATGTGGACATGATTGGTTCATAATTAAGAATATCAACTTCCATTCGAAACTGTGGTGGGATGTAATTAATTGTTGACAAGACCCTCTGTCCAACAACCAAGATAGTGAAAACCCTTGGGTAAAATAAAGAGATTACACAAAATTTACTTGTTGTTAGAGAAAAGTTCCTTCAACTCTAACCACTAGGTCTAAACATGTCCAACTTTGTAACAATTGAAATAATTAAATGAGATTTTCCAATAATCAATGTTATGGGTCTAGACTTTTTCCTCGTAAACCAATTCAAGGGCCTTGAATAAAATATATTTGATATCTACTTTGACTACAGTCCAGGCACACCTTGGCACACCTTGGCACTCCCTAATTGTCATGCCCTCATAGATAGCTTTACCATTTTTGCGACTTGGGAACCCAACCAAGTCATTGGCAAAATAGTGTTGTGCCCAATTCAAAATCTCCTTTTGTCTGAAATTGGTTTGACCAACAATGTTGAGCTCTTTGAGATAATAAAGGACTATGATTTTAATGAGGGAATGATTAAAGAAACGCTTCATTTGATTTTCATACTCTCTTTTCTGGACAATATAGGCCATCTTATCAATGCTTCGGAAAATATAGTAGGGTATATTGAGCTTTTTTACCCTAGTTAAATGTATTAAAAGCTGGATGTGATTGAGCATTTTTGGGTTCACTCTTTTTCGAGCTTTAATTGATATACTCTTCTCCTAATTTGGATTTGGAGGTTTTTTGCTGCAATTCGAAGTAGAAAACATGTTGTCCACATATGGATAAAATTGCAACCTTCAAGAACTCCAAGGTGTATTGATATGTTTGAAAGGTATTTTCCTAATCTCATTTCTATGATCTTATTGTTAAAATTTCAAAGAATTTAAACTTGTATAATGAATTATGGAGAAGAAGGGAGGGTTAGGGTTGATAAGAGTTTATAAATTCAATCATATTTTTTTGTGATTAGCAAGACTGGGACACTCCTGTGGAATTATGATCTTCAAGCATTTTGGGAAATTCAATGGTGATGTGGATTGATCAAGAGGTTATGGTTTCTTTAGAAGTTCTCCTACAATTGCGTTGCTTCTTGTGATATATGGATCAACTTATGTTGGTATTTACTTTTTTCCTTGGTCTAATACCATGTAAAAAATCCTTTCACTGTTGTAGTGAACAATTCTAAAACTAAATTGTAACACCAAGACACACAATTTCTCTACTAATTTCAGCAAAATATAACATAATTAAATAACAATAAAACAATCACAAAACAAAATTTTTCTAGGGAACTCAACTGGGAAAACCTTCTCCTTGATTGAGAATTTTATTGATAGAAAATGAGCAATGGATCTCTTAAAATACAACTTTGTTTCACTGGAAACCAATCTAGTTTTCTTTGCTTGTCCTAAGCTTGAAACACCTGCAAGACCCTTCATCTAATTCCATCAGTCCATGTGCATAGGCTGCTCCTAGCTAACTAGAAAATACTATTGAATTTCCATAATCTTAGGTCTAGGATAGAATCTTAGAATCTTAGAATCTCGACAAAAGCTAGTTTGCACTGTGGAAAATAAATAACAGTGAATCACACATGAAAAAGTATACATAGCATTCTAAAAAAATATTGTAAAAATATGTACAAACCAATCTCTATTATATTAAACCAATCTGAATAATACAACAGTCTATGGAATACAAGGTAAAATGACAATCATGTTGCATATTCTTTGTCATATCTTGTCCTACTGGTCCTTCACTCCCATTCTTCTCTCTAGATGCCCCTTAGTCCATCAAAGGAAAACACATAGAGTCTCGAGGAGGGCTACCACCTATCACTGATGCAATTCACTTTTGCTTCAATGAACACACAATGATCCAATCTACTCTTCTAGGTTTGCCAATCCCTGAGCTCCAATCTGCCTTCTAGTAGCCTCTTTCATCCATAAAAGAACTACACATAGGCTCCCACTAAGCCCTTAAGCACTAAGCCATTAACCTCTAACCCATATAGACCTCAACCCCATGGCACTCAACCCCCTAACCCCTAAGCCCTAACCCTTTTCCCTTTACCCTTGATTCCTAAACCATTAAACCCCTTAAATCCTAGAACCCCTAAGAAACACTAATATTCTTGGTCATATTAGGTTTTTGTCTACTTCTCCAAATACAACCTCCAAGAACTAGTAGGGTCCAAGGAAAAGAGCCACAAAGTATCTAAATTTGATCCACATTTTATGGATAGTCACATTTCTCCCAAATATCTTCTACGTATTTTCTTTCAAAGGGAAACAATATGTTCTTGTAATGTCAACAAGTGCATATAAGTTCACAAGAATAATGTAAGGTTCATATCCAAGTTTCTCCAAGTATATTTTAAACTAATGCAAGAAATTCCCAACTACACGAATGGCACAATCTTCAAGCTATCCATATCTAGGTTCATCCCCTTTTGACCCCATTTTTTCTCCTTCAATACAAAGCTAACCAAGGTCATCTTACAATTGGATCTCCCTTTTGCATTTGGTGAGAATACCACCTCGTTCTTTAGTATTGGATTTCTTCTAAACATAATTACACAAATAATCTCAACATATGTGGGGCTATCAGGCAGATTAAGAGGAGAAAACAAAGGTCAAACTCAAACTTATTGTCAAACATATGTCAAACATATATAAAAAAATTAAATAGTCTACATATGTAATTCTTACATTGTTTAATGGTTTTGGATTAACTCTGCGATTTTATTTACCCACATTCATGTTATTTTTTCATTCCATTAATTCTTCAACAACCACTTCCAATTTTGCAAGTTCCTTGACTTTTTCTCCCAATATCTCTTTTGCTTCAGGAAATTGAAGTTGATAAATAAAAGAACAAATAAACTATCTTAGATGACGACATGGAAATTTCAGATAAATAAATACAAGAAATGAACTCTATGGATCCAAATACATATCGAAGCTCTATCAAAAGAAAGGCGAGCACCAAAATCTAGCAAAGAAGAGCCATGAACAGATAACCCAAAAAGAAAGAAACAATTCCAAGAGATATGGAGGATGATGCAAAAGAAATGGATGTAGAGTAAGTAACCATGATAGGCATGGTAGAAGAGATAAAAGGAAAAATTTGCAAACAATAATGGAAAAATAGTGTAGATGTGGATAACCCATCACAAGAAATAAACTTTGTGGATCCAAATATAGATCAAAGCTCTATCAAAAGTAAGGCACCAGAAACTAGCCAAGAAGAGCCACAAGAAGACAAACTAGAAGCAAAGAAACAATTCCAGGAGATACCTAGAATGATGAAAAAGAAATGGATGTGGAAGAAGCAACCTTGGCAAGCATGGTAGAAGAGCTAAAAGGAAAATATTTTGGAACAATCCTGAACAAATAGTGTAGATGTTGCATCAACCCTACTTGAAAGTATGTAATCATAAAGGGATGACCTCTCAAAGATAAATTTAGTCAAGATATGGCATCCAAACTCATAAATTCAAAGAACCCTCAAAGCACCACAAGGAAGCAAAAAAGAATGGAGAAAGAAACAACAAAAACCTCATACAAGAAGTGAGTGAGATTCTAGCCGATTCAAGTAAGGTGGCTCTCATGACAGATGTATTCCACTCCATTCCCCATCATTCTTAGTGAAATTAATCACAAGGAACATTAGGGTCCTCAACTAAAAAGGAAATTTGAGGCTCCCAAAAGTTTAAAAACATAAGGAAATCCCTATAGTACTCATACTACTAAAAACAAAGTTCTCCAATGAATGTGTAAGTGAAATCCTAGAGAAATATTAGAAAGGTAGTGCTTCAGTGGAATTGGATGCAAAAGGAAAAGTAGGAAGGCTAGATCTTATATGATCCCATGGAAAGTACCATCACCAATCTAACTATAGCCCCATGCATTCTTTCAGGTCATTTCCAATTCAAAATTTTTAAGTCAATAGGTAGAATTACAAATGCATGTGGTCTAGCTCTATTGAATGATCTCCACTCCATATCTTTAAAATACCTATGGATAATAGTGGGTAACTTCCACATCATTAAATTGATGGAAGAAAAAAGGTGGCTTGCAATAACTGGACTCTGATGCGTAGCTCTTTCTTGACCTCATGCAAGACATGCATGCCACATATGTAAATACTATACATCGGATATTTACTTTGAATAATCAAAAAGGTGGTTGCCCTCAAATTACTTCCAGATTTGACATATTTTTGGTCTCAAAAGCTCCTCGGGCCAATGAGACGTTTGTGGAGGTTTTAATCCTTCCCTGTTGCATATCACATCATTGGCCTCTAAGCTTGGAAGAAAATATCAAAGCAAGCCCCAAAAATAGACCCTTTAGCTTTTAATTTTTTTTTCTTAGGGATCCGTCCTTATTGGAAAATTCCCAATAATGGTGGTAGGAAGCCACTCCTCAATTGGGCTCAATTATGCACCAATTCTAGTAGAAAATCAAGTTCTTAAAATCTCAAATAAAAAAATCAAATAGAGAATATTTTTGGAACATCCACCAACTCAAATAGGAATTAGAGGATCACATGGAATAAGTCCAACAATGCATTATTCTTGAAGGTCGATTTGACAAATTAGTTGAGGAAGAAACCGAGCTTCTCACTCAATTAGAAGAAGGTTGCATTTAGGAAGAATTTCTCTAGTCCCAATAATATCACATAAGATGGCTTAAGGATAGGGGAAAAACTCTATATTTTTCTAGGAATCCATGATCAAATGGCACCATCACAACAAAATATTCTAACTTCAAAGAACTACAGGATATAAGCTTACAAAACACAAAGAGTTGGAACGATAATTAGTTGGTTGAATTATCTTTAATAAATCAATTAAATTTAAAGCCACATTTATAATATAAATACTATTTGGTTAATTCGAAAAGGTTACAAGTCATATTTACTATGAAAAAATGAAGGACCAACAAGTATGGCCACCATGTACAACATAAAAAATGTGAAAATTGATCGGGGGTTGAGAAAGTGTATGTAAAGAACACTTGCATTTTTTTAATAATCAATTCAGTTGTCTCAAAAAGACTTATAGTTACATCAATATAAACTATCATCCTTACAATTGACCTTTATCTTTCAGAAACAAAGGCGTCATCCATGAGAATACTTTTTCCTAGCTTCTTTTCAATTGTGTATTAATCTTGAATAGTCTAGCGTTCCAAGGGGAGTCCAAGAAGTTTTATCCATACTAGGGTGTCTGACATGGTCTCATCCATAGCATAAAAAAGGAGTTGTGGGGTTTTGTAGACAAATAAGACCTACCCACAAACCAAACTTCATTTGATATAGAAACTACATCTTCTTCATTCCAAAAGACAAAAAGAATGCATCTCTCTTGCTAATATGTGAGTCGCTAGTATATAGAATAAACTTGAACTCTGAATCCACTTTATCTATCTCAGAAAGTAGTTCATCCCTACCCTCTTTCCAATAAAATTTCATGCCAAAGTGCATATTGAAAGGTCAAGGATTTGGTTGACTACAATATATTCCCCCACAACTAAGAACACATTTTTCCTCAACTTCTAATGACTTTACATCATTATTATTTCCAATGAACCAAAAACCTTAGAGGCTAAGAAACCCACATGTTCCTTATACACTCCTTGAACATCACCTTCTGTCAATAGGTATAGAGGGTTCAATCACACAGGAAGACGTTCATTTTTATAAACATTAACTCTCAAATTGAAAGAACTGGTTAGAGACAATACACCCATAGCCATGTGCTACTTAGGAGGGCCCTTATAATTGACCAAAGCATGGCAATATTAGCACTTGTACCACCAATCTTGTCACTACTCATAATATTTGACCAATTCAAAAAACCCGTGTGAAAATATTCTTAATCATCTTAAAGATCATGTTATTACATTATCCATAGACCTTTTTCCATAAATATTCTATTATTTTTTTACAAATTAATTAAAAAACTTATGTAATCTTTATACAACATATCATTATCATTCACTCACTTTGCAATTTCCTTTTCCACTTCAGCTTATGTTAGCTTTTATAAAATGAGAGGGGAAAATGAAAAAAATAATAATTTTTTTTAATATGAGGGAAATTGAAGAAACTAATAATTTTAATAAAATAAAAGGCCAAAAATGAAAAGGAAGTTATAAAAAGGGCAAATGAGAGTTCTCCTAGTTCTAGTCATTTGTATTTTCAAAGCAATTTCCTTTCCCACTTCAGGTTATGTTAGCTTTACCACTTCAGCTTATATTAGAAGTAAGAGGTAAAAATGAAAAAAATAATATTTTTTTAAATAGGAGGGAAATTGAAAAAGAAAATATTTTTTTTTAAATAGGAGGGAAATTGGAAAAAATAATATTTTTTTAAATAGGAGGGAAATTGAAAAAAGATAATAATTTTTTAAATAGGAAGGAAATTGAAAAAAATAATAACTTTAATAAAATAAAAATCCAGAAATGAAAAGGAAATTGTAAAAAGGGAAAATGAGCATTCTCCTCATTTTGGTCATTTGTATTTTTGAAGAAGAAAACTCTTAGAGGTTTTGGGATCCTATGAAGCTACTGTGTCCAAAAACCCCATTGGGAAAATTAGTTTTGGTGGTGAGAAACCAGCCCTAGGTAGATTGGAGCTAGATTTTTCCATTCACTACATTGTTGTGGAAGCGAAATTTGACATTGGTACCGCCCTAACTATATTGCGAGATTTCTCCATTGCTGTGGAAGCAAAATTTGACATTGGTGCTTCCCTAGCTAGATTGCAACGAGATTTTTGCATTGCCGTGGAAGCGAAATTTGACATTGGTGCAAATTGGGTAGGATTTGGAACTCACAAAGGTACTACTTTCATGAATTCTTCCACAAATATTTTTGCCATGACATAAATTTGTAATTGCATGTTTGATGAGCGAAGTTCTAGAGATTTTGGTGTGAAATTCTCTTTCTAGTGGTGTCTGAAGTAGTTTCGTATGGTAGAATAAAGGTTGAAATGATTAATTGAGGGCGTTTAGTTCCCAACCATTGCTAAACTAAATCCTGAGAAAAATAATTAAGCGTTGGCTGGTTCTTAATGGCTTAAAGGGCGTAATTCCGTGAGAAATATCCAAAATTCATTGCTAAGATTTTACAAAATCCCATCAAGAATGGCACCCGAGTTCATTAAATGAGGCACATTCTCTTGGGTGCGCATATACTTTCAATATAAAATTCTCTTTTAATGGGGTTCTCTAGCCAAGCAATAGAAATTTTAAAACAATAGCTGCACAGGAAAGGTCATATTGAAGCTTGCGGAGGAACTTTGACAAACAGTGAAACTTTTTGTTGACTCAGACACATTCAATGAGTGTCTCCTCATTCGGTATCAACTTTCCCACGGGGTTTTATAGCCAAGCAACAGGACATTTAAAACAATAGCTACACAGGAAAATTGGTATTGAAGTTGCGGACGAACTTTAACAAATAGTGAAACTTTTTGTCGACTCAGACACATTAAATGAGTGTCTCCTCATTCAGGATCAACTTTCCCACAATTGTTAATATCCAGCAGAATTGAAGAGTCGACATTCTTATACAAATCGACCACAATGATGTGGAGAAAGTAGTATATGGCAATAACCCTTATGCCATAGAATTAGGAAATTCTAGGATCAAATTTGTGCTATGTGATGGAGGCATCCAGAAGATCAATTTTGAGCATAAAAGTACTGTAATTTATCTTCCACCCATCAATATCTCTAATCACATAGAGGTACTCTTCCATAATCTAATCGCTTTTGAGGCATGTAAGGCATTCGAAATCAATTATGTGACATGTTACTTGAGTCTAATCGACAAGTGAAGAAGATGTACTTGTGCTTAGGAAAAGTGACATTGTTATAAATTACCTTGGGAGTGATTCAGAGGTTGCCAAGCTCTTCTTTGGTCTATATAAGCGAGTCAACGTGAGTTGGATAGATGCATTGGAAAAACTGAAGGGAGATGTAGATGATCACTACATAAGCAAATTCAAGGTTTGGTTTACCGAGCTTGTGAAGGAGCATTTCTCATCGCCCTAGAGAAGTCTAGCTCTGGTGGGAGAAATTGTTGCACTTTTGCTTACCATTGTGCAAACCATCTACTCAATATTTTCACCTAATTAGCCTCTACATTGTTGTGCCTACTAACTCCTATTCACTACATTAGTAAGAACGGGTGCTTTTTACTTATCTTAGAGTCTTGATGTTACAACTTGCATATCAAAATAACATACTGGAAATGGAATTTTGTGTAATAGTTCTCACATTCTGATAGCACATTTGACAACCTAGCCTCTCTCTATCATCCCATTCTAGAAAACCTCAGGTTTTCCATCTATATCTAAAGAATACATCAATTTATTTATTTATTTATTTTTTTATTTTTAAGATTGACCAAAATCCTTTTTTAGGCCATTTATTCACAAGTTTTGAAGCTTTATTTCTCTCACTTTCTCCCAAGTATGCATAAATAAGAGTAGTATAAATAAGGGCATCACCAACAAGACCCCTCCAAACATTTTATTGATTGTGTTTTTGTCCCTGCTGAGGTTTCCTAACATCTAATATTGTTACTATATAAAAAGCATCTTCAGATAAACCTCTTTTGAAAAAATCATCAAGAACCTCCAAAGCTTCCTATTCATTGTGTTGGACACAATAGCCATCAATTAGCCATGAGTAAACACAAAAATTAGGCAGAAACACGCAATCTTCATTTTAAATAGGACCTCCATTGCTTCATTTATTTCCCAAACTTTCAACAGCCATGAATAAAATTGTTGTATGTATACACCAGAAAAATATCCTGCTTTGGAACATCTTGTTGTGAAGTTTCCAGGCATTAGCCATGTTACCTCTTTTGCACTATGAATTGATCAAAATATCGCATGTGAAGTGCTTAGGTTCTG